>PVJX010019885.1:0-18690 GCA_004027295.1 Dolichotis patagonum
TTCATTCCTCAGTCTACGGGCATTTAGGTTGTTTCCAAAATCTGGCTATTATGAACTTTGCTGCTATAAACATGGGTTTATATATCACTGCGGTATGATGTGTGTGATTCTACACACCAAGATTACTAGACTCAACACTGAGGACACAAAGGGAATCTGTGATAAGGAGAGCAGCATATACAGAGAGAAACCAGAGGCTACTCAACAGGAAAACAGAGAATGACCCAAAATGGATTTGGAATCTGCCACTCTCACCACAAGAGGAGAGCAGGAACTTGAGAGCTCCCCAACGTCACCCATGGAAGACATTACTGCATGTCTCAGTTTGCAAGGTTTCCTCAAGTGTGAGTCACAAATATTTTGAAGCCATCGCCCTCAGTCACCACCCAGGAGGCTCCTGGGTGTTCCATAACAGTGTGGGCCACAATACAGCAGTGAGGGGTGTACAGATCATGTGTGCTCACATGTGCACAGGGCGCATGCTCTGCATGTGTGCATATCCAAAAGCTATGGGCACCGTTACACCTATGTGGCAGTCAGAGAAAGACCCAGACCCTCTCAGGGGCAGGCAGTGAGACCCACCGAAGAGAGGAAACTGCAGAGCCTCCACCGAGGTGACACTGGCCCGAGTGTGAGGCTGGAGCTGGTACAGAGCAGCCCCAGGAGCACAGTGCCTCACACATCTGTGTGATCTCTTTTTTTGCAAGACCTGGCCTGTAGATACATTGCCATAAAACGTGGGTCCTCGACACTGCAGGCTTCATCTCCCATTTGAATGGACCCTTGTCCCAGCTGCACCCTCAATACTTGGGGATGGGGCTGCCAGGACTGTCAAGTTGTGACATAAAGTCACATTGAGCAGAAGAAAGGAGTGTGACTCTGGGTCCCTAAGGGGAAATGTTGGCCTAGCTAAGTTTGGTTGGTGTTGATTTTGTTTTCCTTTCTGTGCTTTTATTGGGACTGTCTACCGTATGCCAAGCTCACCTCTGTATTCAAGAAGAACTTAAATTGTTTAATTTCAGAAATGAAAACCGAAGTGCCATCCTCAAAATGCCACCCTTCATTTATTTATAAGGTATTTACAATTGACTTTTAATTTGGTACTAGAGAGATTGAGAACCTTGGGGCCACTAGTAAAGAGAAAAATGACTTCAATAAGAGATTAAAGGAGTGAGGAGAGGATAGAGGGTTGAGCTCTCAGTGTTTTCATATGGGAGCTCATGCGCCCCCTGGCGGACATCATTACCACGTGGAGTCTTTTTTGAGAGATTTGCCTGGATTTTGAGAGATTCCTAGATGAAATCTGAGTTCTTGAGACCTGAGCTGATCTCTTGTTATGCCTCCCTGCAATGGAGGGACCCAGTGTGCATATGTTCTGGCACCTGAGGGTGCAGAAACCAGACAAGGGTTGGATCACACAGCTGCCTCCTGCCAGACACCAACTCTGTCATTGTCTGTTCTTGAACTTTAGAGTCCAGAAATGCAACGTAAACCTGCATTTCACATACATTGCTCTTTATTGGGTATTTTTACAGCGGCCGTTATAGACATAAGAACCCCCTAAGTTTGTGCATCTGTCATGCTAACATTCTGATGCTTCAACACACACAGTCTTTAGTAATCCAGGAATAGATTCTGGGTTAATGACCCGATCACATGGTCTAGGATGACCTCGGGCCCAGGTCGAGAAGGTTTCATCCTATTTATTATGTAAGCCTGGTATGCCCCAATTCTGTATTTTTCTGGCCTGCTAATTTCATTCCTTTTATGTGCTTACAAATTATTAATTTAGTTAATCCAGTTTTTGTTTTGGTCATACTGTTTGTTATTTAAAAAACATTTTTTGTGTGTCTGCATTTTCAAGATGATGACCAGATGTCTTTGTAATAATCAGAAGATTAGAACACTTAAATGACCATTAATAAAATAACCGAGGAATTAATCTGAAGGGTTAGTCCATTAAATTTCTGATTAATTTTGCCTAATTGGGGAAGAAAATTTCTCAGAATCAATAGGTAAATAGCCTAGAACTGAGCTGTATCCTCAGGTTTATTTTCATATTTTTGTAAGTGAATCAGCACAAATATCTATGAATGCTGACTCATATAATCATATAAGTGTATTTCACATAAATATTCTGTGTCCAACATGCCCAGCAATATAGGATATGTGTTCATAGTGTAAATGTTGAAATAGGAAAATTAATGTAAAGCAACCAGAGGATGGTCATGAGCTCCATGGAGATGGGATGCAGGAGTGAAGCAGGGGAGGGAGGGATTTCAGAGAATCCTCAGAATGCACTGAGGATGAGGCATGTGTTCACTAATGTGGTTGTGTTTGTGGTTGTACAAGTGTTCTTATGTTTCAAAACTTCTCAGGTGCACACTTTCTATGGGAATTTTATGTGTTATATCTGATGAAGCTATCACAGCCATACGAAGTCTCAACACAGAGAAAGAGTGAGAAAGTTTATGAAAGGTGAAAATAAGAGACTCAGTAGCAGGCCTCCACATGGACAAAGGTTCTGTTTCCTCTCAGCAGCCAGCAGAATGCAGCAAAGTCGCATATGATGTCCCTGTAGGAAGAGCAGAAGAGAGTCACCACAGGCATGTGTGCTCTGCCCAGGACCTGAAACAGGAAGCAGTTTGTTCACAGCTTAGGAGATCATAGGCCCAGACAGTCAGGAGAACATTACAGCACAGCAGCCCCCTTCTGTAGGAATGCAACATGTTCCTGATAGTTTGATAATTTTATGTATTTCTAAAGCAGAAAATGCAAATATGCGTGTTATGGGTACATGAATAAAAATGGACATAGAAATAAAGACCAAGAATTCATCTCAGATTGAGCTTGTACATTGTCTTGAATGACATCGTTGCTACCAAACACTCTCAGTACACTCGCACCCGATGTGACCTCTGCCCTCTGAGTTTTTCATGCCCACAGCTGTCTATATAGCAGCAGGTCATGCAAATAGGTCCTCCCTGTGCTCATGTAAAACAGCCCAGCCCTCATCCTGCAGCTCTGCTCAGGAGCCCAGCCCTGGTGCCCAGCTGTTCCTACTTGGTTACCAGGACTGAGCACAAACAGCTCACCATGGAGTTTGGGCTGAGTTGGGTTTTCCTGTTTGCACTTCTTAAAGGTAAACTTTTGAGAACAAATGATATGGAATGGGAAAGTGTACATAACTGGGATAAACAGTGGATATGTGTAACAGTTTCCTGAGCAGGATATCTCTGTGTTTGCAGGTGTCCAGAATGAGGAGCAGCTGGTGGCGTCTGGGGGAGGCTTGGTGCAGCCTGGGGGGTCCCTGAGACTCTCCTGCGTGTCCTCAGGATTCACCCTGAGTAACTATGACATGAGTTGGATCCGCCAGGCTCCAGGGAAGGGGCTGGAGTGGGTATCACGCACCAGTATTGGTGGTAACACATACTACGTGGACTCCATGAACGACCGATTCACCATCTCCAGGGACAACGACAAGAACACGTTCTATCTGCAGATGAACAGCCTAATACCCGAGGATACTGCCGTGTATTAATGTGCAGCTCACACAGTGAGGGAACACTATTGTAAGCCCAGACAATAACCTCCTTTTAGGGGGCTCGGGTCCAGCAGAGGGCGCTGTGCTCCATGGAGAACCTGCCAAGGCCCCAGAAGCAGGTGCATAAAAGGAAGCAGAGGGAGGGTTCCTGGGGGCCTCTGGGGTTCCCTTCTGTATTAACGTCTTAGGTCTTAAAGTGAACCACAGTATAGTACCCAAGTTCAAGGAAAAATTCTCTGTTAAATTTAATTGCATGAGTACATAAGCAGCGCTGAATTTTTCATTTTCTGTGTGTGAATTGTACTTATGGGAAAACAAAACTTCCACTCATCTCAAAGTAACTTGTGCATTTTGTGAAGTTAATTTTCTATTCAATGTCATATCCTCATCATCTAAAAATAGATCTGCTGGTTAAGTTTGGGTGATGAGCAACTGTCTCATGCAGTAATAAATGCTTCAGATTAGGAAATTAAATCCCTCTCTCCCCTCCCCTCCCCATGGGGTCTGAGAACATACAGCTCCCTCCTTTCCTTGGCCACCTCAGGAGACCTGGTCTCCAAGTTTTTCCGCAGCACCATGAGTAGCTCAGAGCTCAGGAGAGGAAAAAGAGGCCAGCCTGACTGGACTCAGGGCAGTGCCTATGGACCTTGTTGTGCTCTTTCTAGACAATAGGGCTGAGCAGGACTTGGTTCTATGCCTTTCTTTTGCGCCTTGCAAATTAAAAATTCATAAAATACAGCACAACCATTGTCTATATTAATCTCCATTTTTTCTTTCTCTTTCTTTTTCTGTTTTTTTTTAAATTTTTATTTTAAAGGAGGAAAACAGAGCAGTAAAGTTAAACAAAACCAAACAGTGATAGGACAGTAGGAAACTCACCATTTTTACTATATTGCATAATCTCATCCTCTAATTAGTTGCTCAGGCTCCTGGCCCCAGGCTTGCAAATTCAATGAGACGATTTAAATGTCAGGTGGCTTCCTTACTTCAGCCTGTGCTTCATTCCATTGCTTATGTGTGTGTTACTGAGAGACAGGAGAGTGGAGTCTGCACGGCTTCCTTTCTGCTTCTTCACGGCTCACAGGGCCTCTGCCATTGCCTTTGCTGTGGGGACTGCATTTCCTCCCACTGTTTTTCTCCTCAGGCCAGGCTGCTGACCCCGGCTCTCTTATTGTTGCTGGATTCCTAATTTTCTCTTTCTCCTTGGGTTTCCACCCACAGGTCTTACCCTTCTCACGTCTGTGGGCCCCACCTTGGTCCTCCAGCTCTGCCTCGTGGAGCTGTATTCCAGAGTCTGGACAGCAGACCCTGGAGCAGTTCTTCCTCTGCTACTCACGGTTCATCCGTTCTATTGTAAGTGTCCTCTCTTCCTTACTCATCTCTCAGTTTTCTGTGTATCAGGAAAACAGTGGATGGGGTAAAATCATGCATTTTCTTTGTGTTCATGTTTTCTTTTAAAAATCTTCTCAAGTTCTGCCCTGATATATTTATTTTACATCACATAATTCTATATTTATCTTTCACACTGTATTTGTAAATATTTCTAAAATAACAAAGCATACCCTGATACTGAATAATGCATTTTCTACTGTTAGGACTTCCTGTGAGCAGGTACATACAGAACAGCATGAAATCACTTGCAGGCACATCCATGGCTCTTGAAGGCAGAGCGGAAATGACATTCTCACACACAGTCCCCAACTCTCAGATGTGATCTAGGACCTCACCCTCACCTTCATCCCCAGAGCCTAATGAACCTCCAACTCCTCATCCTGCATTGCTCATCACCTTGCCCAGCATCCTCACTGATGTGTCCTGTGTTTAAGGACTGAAAATTCATGTTCTTTATGTGATGGCTCAGGTGTATCCGATGTTTCCCACCCAGGGTGCAGGAATCTTTCAGAATATGCCCATCCCTGAGATGGAGTGTGATTCTCTCCATTGCACCTTCTGAATTACAGCTTCCTGCAGATCTTTGAAAATCTGAAATATCTTATCAGTTTTCTTCTGTTTCATTCTTCTCTTTTATTCAGAGTTCAGTCATGATTATGCAGGTATCATTTGCAAATAGAGACCTCAGAAGCCCAGCTCAAGTCAGAGTTCAAAGATAGCATTAATGTTGTAACTTGTGTTTCAAAGTAAAGTAGTGAATGGAACGAAGAGGAAAGTGGAGCTCCTGGGTGTTCATCTCACCACGTACCTCAGGTGAGATTTAATCCACAACACTGCTGCTCCTTTGTGTTGCTGTGTCTCCACATTCCTGACCTGACAGCTACAAGGAGCCTTATTTCTTCTCAGATGTGTTTCACAAAGTTCACCTCCCACCCTTAGTTTATACTCTTGTCTAATCATTGAGGGGAAAATCCAGCAGTGAACCATCCTCACATCCTAAGCATGAAATCCACCACCATCTTAGTGCCTGTTTATCAACCTCCTCTTCACTGATAACTTCCAGGCATTTTACTCTGTGTCCTCATATATCAGTGTCTGTTAATTGTTGGATTTTCCCACCAGACCTGTAACGAGATGTAGAGTACAGGCAACGCTTGTCAATAACAAAACCCAAAAAGGAAACATGCACATTACTAACTTTAGTGACCAAATCTTCTTTGAGTTTCCAAGGATTTAGCAGAGCATGTGGCCCCCTCCCTAACACAAGAACTTATGCGTAACTGAACCATTATTCTTCTCTCTATGGAAAACATGTCGGTCTTCTTACAACTCTTTCAAAGTCATGTAACTCAGAACAGAGATCAGAACTGTGAAAGCAGGAGTAACTCTAACAGTGAACTAAGAGCAGGGAGGTAGAGTGGTCTTCTATCAAAGATCAGAACCCAGAGAGTAACAGACTCGCCTACTTCTGGATGTCAGGGTCAGTGCTCTTCTGCTTGGACTCAGAACAGCTCCTCCCTGTTGTCCAGATTCTACCCTTAGGGTTCACGTACAGCCTGTTAGTCTATTTCTCCTTACTACTTTGGACTTGAATGTTACCTGCATTCAGGTCACCTGATTTTGAGTAGATTTTGGGAGGGGGAGAAAAAGGATAGAAAGACACGTTATGTTATCTAACTAACTATGATTAATGCAATCATTATATCCTATTAATAAGGAAAAACTGTAAAAAAAATTGTTAACGTAGATCAGTATTCTAGATTGAAGTCTGTGTCCAGGAAGTGAATTGGAGAAATAAGAATTTCAGAGCACATGGATAAAGATCAGTCAATGCATTGAAAGCATAGTGCACTGAAGATCAGGGACCCAGCACCTTCACAGGCATGACACAATAGGACAGCAGACCAGATATCTTGTAGATCACAGGTGAGCATTCCATGGGTCTTTTCTGTTTCCAAAGTAGACAAACAGCATTCATGGTAGGGGTGCTGATGCTGAATACTTGTGTCTCCCTGCTGAAAAGGTCACATCTAGAGTGACTCCTGTACCTATCATTTGTGCCTCTTTATGCTGGAAGTCACAATGCACAGTCCCCAGGCTCAGGGTCTCCCAGTGAGGAGGGGTGGAGCTTTGATCTGCTCTCCATCATGACTCACTCATGAATCCTCAGCCCCACTGTTCAGACTCAGAGATGAATTGATAAGGATGTCAGCTCACACAGGGATACTTTAAGGAGATCTAATTTATGGTATTGGTAGATTCCATCTGTTTGTGGTGACCTTAGAAAATTTGTAGTGTGTTTGCTGTGGAAGTGAGTGGCCAGCAATCATGAGACTTCTTGCTGCATTGTACTGTAAAACATTTCACTGAAGCTGCAGTTCACCAATAGTGCCCAAGATACAGCCACTTCTGGGCGAAAGAGATTGGAAACTCAGAGATAAGTTTTAATTTTAGAGACACTGTCATCATGAGCACAATGTTTACAGTCATAATTGTTATCAAAGGGACAACTGTAATTAGTTAAGCATTTGGAATTTAGGAACCATCCAGTGAGGTTCTCTATTAGGAAGGCACAGGACACACACCCTCATCTCCAGTCTCTGCGGGCTCTGGTCAGTAGGACCAGGATCACCGGACATCTCGGAGCAGGAGGCAGGATGCCATCTCCTGACAACATTAATGGTGGTGAAGCGAGCTCTCTAGCAGTACAGATGGCACTAGACGGGAGAGATTGGGGAGAGGACAAGGAGGCTGTACTTTTCTTCTTCCTGTGGAAGCCACACCAGAGCCTGTGTGGGATGGCAGGATCAGACTGGGAACATGAAGGCAGCAGGGCTGGAGGCAGGTGGTGTGGGGTCAAGAAGCGGGGTCATGGTTCTCCTTGCTCCACTCCTATGAAGGCAGATTCCAGCCTATCACAGATGGGGACACCATGCGAGTGCATAGGAGATTCCTCTCTTGAGCCCAAGACCAGAGTCACCCTGGCTTGGGCCTCACCATCATACAAATTTATCTCTCAAATTTAGACTCAAATTCCCCTGTTCTCTGATGGAGATGACAGCTCCTTCCTCAGATACTTCTATGTTCTCTGCAGAATGCGAAAGTGTGGCCTAGAATACGCAATTTCTGGGTTTTCTCCTGTGCCTGGTGACAGGTTCCCATGGTGAGTGTACTCAATGTCACACACCGGTCCATGGGAATATTAAGAAAGCAGCTGGCTGATAGGAACTTAACCCTTGTTTTCAGGTGTCTTATCCCAAGTGCAGCTGCAGGACATGGACTGAGGTTTCTTTGTTTCCTTTTTTCCTGACATTTATATCATATTGGGATGTGCAGTAAATTTTTTCAATAAAACTATTATCACTTAATGGACTGCATATTCTCTTCAGTTTTTTAAGGCAAATTTATTTTGCTGTCCAGTTATTTTCTTGACAGCATATAATGCTTGACAAAATAAAACAACAATTTTTACAATAGGAAATTTCTAGCAAGCACAATGACATATGTTTACTATGTACAATTTCACAAAGAAAACCTTCCACTTCCAGGGAAAGTATTGTCTAACATCCTGACTGTCCTTAAGCTATAAGAAATTTCCTAGATGGCCAGTGTTTTCCTTGTCTTGCCAATAAAGCAGGCAATCAAAAGACATAAATGAAACTTCCAGTGAGCTGAGAATCATGAAAATGTTGTCAGAAGCTCAGTCATCTGGACCGTGGAAGTCTGTATTAGTTGTAGGACTTAAACAAGCAGCATGAAAGTGTGCGACTGTTTACACTTCATTTTTCCTGGATGGGTCCTGTAGGTTCCAAATTGGTTTATTTATAGTAAAAAGCTGTGCCCTGTGTTGTCAGAACCTGGCATGTGACTCGTAAGCCATTTTTCACCAGCTCATGGACTCCATTCCCATCATTGATTAAAGCTGCGTGAAATTCTTTACCTGCCACATAACTTTCCAGTCCTTCTCCAGCACAGGAAATGAGAGGCTTCACACTGGATTGGTGCATCACTGGCATCCTTCAAATTGGGAATCGCTGGAAGGCGAGAACTATGTCAAGCTGTCAGCACTGAGCACCCAGCAGTGTTTCAGGGCACCAAGACATTCCTGGGATCGTCCTTCCCACTCTGATCCTCTGCATCATTTAGCAGGGAAAATCCATCCTCTTGTAATCCTTCACACATTGCAAGCGTCTCTGCAATCTGGAAGATGTCAGAGACTACTTTTTGTATCTTTATTACACTTGACTTGTCTGGCGTAATTAACTCCCCCCAGGAATCCACAAACAGAATCTTCCTGTGCGCCAGATGGCGCTGTAGCTGAGGTTCATCAACACTGACACCATCTCTCAGACATGGAAAGGTAAAGACGTGACCCGCAGTGCTGTCCACATTGAACAGCACTCCTCCATCTGAGCTCCATATCTGAGTCATTGCCAGGGTTTTTTCTATATTCTACCACCCAGTTGGCCCTCAGTTCAGTGCATAGTCTTTTTGAAGATGTGATGGTTTCCATAGATGAGAGGCAGAAGCAGAAACTATTGGTCAATCAATTTGATAAGCAATAACGGGCATCTAAGTGATAATGTGTACCTAGTACCCAAGATAATATGAGTTACACATGAATAAGTCCAACTCCATCACAGTCCTTGGATATGTAATACAGTCAAGAAGTTTCTATGAAGGGAAATAGCAGATGAAGTCACATTCACTAGGTGTATTGTTCTGAATTGTTATAAATATTGTGTAAGATGTACCTTGAAAATCTAAACAGTAGGGCTGGGAATTTGGCTCAGTGGCATAAGCGCCTGCCTGGCAAGTGTGAGGTCCTGAGTTCGATCCTCAGTACTGCAAAAAATAAATAAATAAATAAATAAAAATAAAAATAAAAAAAGAAAATCTAAACAGTAGCAACTGGAGAATTAAAAACGTATTTGAGTGGGCAGAGAGCATAAATTAGGTATTTCCTGTATTATAGAGTATTGGAGTACTGAAAAAAGATGCTATAGAGAAGAATGCAGACAAATAGATAATATATACAGAGATGAATAGGTAAATAATGAGTTAGTCACATATAGACATTATTTAATGCCTGTATATTATATTTTTCTAACCAAATGAATATATATCAACAGAAACAAATTGGAGCAGCATTTGTGTTTGATACATCTGTGCAAACCTAATTCACCTGAAATCAATTGGCGCTGTTCCCATGTGACCTACAGCCTTCCTCAGTGCAGCTACCCTGATGTGCACAGGGCGATGTATCCCTGAAGCACAGGTAACTCTGTAGAAAGAAAACTAGAATCACATTTTTAATACGGTAAAAGAGGCTCTGTGAGTCACATTGCGCATGTCCACCTCTGTCCTGGAGCTCACAAGGGAGGACCTGGGTCCATTGGACTTCTCAAACCATATATCAACAATTGATCACATTAAATCACTTTCTTGCTTCTGTGAAGAAATTCTACATTTGTACAATGAATTACATTTATATTCTTTGAATCTTTAAAAATAAATTAAGATTATGAATTGGAAGTGAACATTACAACAGAGGTACATGAAATTTTTATTTTATATAATGATGTTATTTTCACCAGACTTGACCAGAAAACTTCTGAAGAAATAGAATCACAGGATCCAGACTGATGAACTTGTAATGAAATCCATTCTCACAAAACAAAGCAAAACAAATGTATGTTTTGCTCCAGACATGGTGTCACTACATTTTACTTCTGACTCTTAGTAGGGTGAGGCAGGAAGATCACAACACATATCATGCCACCCTTTGCTATGTCGTGAGTTAAGGGTCAACCTCATGTCCTGAACAATAAAATGACACTGTCTTTCAGAAACCCAACCAAATATATATATATATATATATATATATATATATATATATATATATATAATCGGTATCAGGGATTGAACTCAACTGGGGATTGAACTCACAGGCGCTTATGCTGCTGAGCTAAATCCCCAGCCCCCCCAACCAAAAATAATGTGGATACAAGATGATTAGCTAGTGTTCAGGTTGAATTTTAGGGACATTGCTAGAATCCACACTATGTCCTTAATATATAATTGTTTAAAACAGAGAATTAACATGAGTTAAATATTTGTAATGTAGAAATACAACCCACAGAACAAGAGGAGAAGCTGAATCTCGACAGGCAATGACCACGCAGTTGTCCCACAAGGTCATTTGGGAAAAAGAATCTTCTCTTCCCAGAATATTAGAAACTTTTGTGTGAGGTAAACACAGAGCTCACATCCTTATTTCCAATTTCTGTTGGCTCTACTGAGGTGGGAATTGGATCATAGAGCAGGAGGCAGGTGGACCTGTCCTGACAACAGAAATGACAGTGAAGGAAGCTCTCAAACAGCATGTATGAAACCATAGGTGAGAGACCAGGGAGACACAGATGGAGCTGTGCTCAGTTTGGTACTGAGAACCACTACTAAAGCCTGGATGGGAAAAGAGTCAGACTGGGGCACAGGAATGGAGAAGGGCTAGGAGGAATCCTTTCCTGGGATCAGGAAGATGGAGTCTTCATTGCCCTGCTTCCCACACACTTCTAAATTTATCTTCCAACTTACTACAGACTCAAACCAAGCTGGAATTCAAAGAAAGTGGTTCCTCTTAGTAGCATAAAAGAAGCAGACATAGTCTTATCTCAGTGTCCCCTTGATATAGTAACTGTGCTAAGTATATGCAAATATGTGCTCCAACTTTAGATTCATAATCTGCTCACAATTTGTGGAGCCCACAGCTCCATCCCCAGACAGGACTGAGGTCACCCAGGAAGGCAGCGATGTGGTCTACTGCTGAGTCCTTTGTTGTGCCTGGTGACAGTGCTTCATTATGATTGCCCTCAGTGTCAGATGTGAGACCATGGAGAGGTCACCAAATAATGCGACTGACTGGATGGTTTTAAATGTTTCCATGTGTCCTGTCCCAGGTGCAGTGGAAGGAGTTGGGGCCTGGTCTCCTGAAGCCATCGCTGATGCTCTCCCTCATGTGCTCAGATTCTGGTTTCTCCATCACAACCAGTGGTAACAGGTGGAGCTGGATCCATCAGCCCCCAGGAAAGAGCCTGGGGGTACATATACTATGATGGTAGCACTAGCTACATCCCATCCTTCCAGAGCCATACTCCATCTCCAGAGACACGATCAAGAACCAGTTCTCTCTGCAGCTGAAATCTGTCACCTCAGAAGACACAGGCACATATTACTTTGAAAGACACACAGTGCTTTCCTGTAATTGTGAGCTCAAACATAAACGTCTCTGCAAGGAAACACACATGCTGCATGGGGTGCGCTGTACACACTGCTCTAGGGAACCAAATTTTTAGCACTGTGGTGACAGCCTAGAGGGTTTATTCAGCAGCCTAAGGACAGAGATCCTAGGGATCATCTATGTGGCTGATCCCACAGTGCTGTTTTTGTGGTATCAGGATTTTATTTGTTTCCCTGTCAATTTAATTACTGATTGCATAACGCATTTTCAGTGAAGCCCTTGTTCACAGCGGAAGTGATTACACTATGTCAAAATTTTTAGATGCAGAAATATTTAAGGATGAAAATTATTTCTCTGTTTACTGCAAGTCTGCCCTCCACCAGTAGGGCCTCTCACCTTGAAGGACACTTTCTAGTTCTGTTCATGCAGAGACATTTACTCTGAATAGCTGGACATCACTGTTTATGTTGATCTAAGTGTTCACCTCTTAGAGGAGCTGTTCATTTCCCCTCCCTGTGGATGTACGGCGATACCTTGGAGAGCTGTGGTGGATTCTCCAGAGTAGGGTCCTCTCAGTATCTCATTGGTAGAGACCATCATGCAGCCACACAACTTGCAGTTATAGGAAAGTGCCTGAGCAGTACTCATTAGCACCCATTATTAGTAATAGTGAGTCTCAGAAATTCCTATTGAATGTATTAAATATCATGTCTGTTTGTATTTCAAAGTCAAGTTGTTATATTTATATTACCTTCCATAAAATTTGTACATCTCTGCAAGATGTCATCAGCATATTTGGAAATACCGTTGTCCCCTTCTTCCTCACCTGACAGTTGACCTAGGAACCTGACCACTGATGCATGGAAGAACAAGGTGCCCACAGCAGAGGCAAGACCAAGAGAGGAGGCCAGACCCTGCCGACAGAGGAACCTGGAGTCCAGATCTCTCATGCCCTCCTGAGTTTCTGTAGATAGGGCTGGGCATTACCTGGATCCAGAATCCTTCTCATGTAAAATAATTAGGAGGGAGTTTTGGGATCATAGGGATTTGAGTATGTGGGGAAGTGCTGCTGAGTCGATTCCCAAAGATGCAAATCATGGCTGCCATATCTCTACATATTCAGCTATATAACAGTCATTTATTCATAGTTTCAAAATTATGAACAAAATTAATTTTCACAGAGGGAATCTGGGCAAGCATTTTAACATAATTATCTATTCATCTTTATATCATCTGTCTATTGAACTATTTGTCTATATTTCCATCTGTCATCATTGTATCCATCTATGCTCTGTTATTTTTTGGACCAATCAATTCTATGCATTTGCCTTTCTTTCATGTATCTACTTTAAAAATATTATTTATTCACATACTTGTAATATATCTTTTAACTTTGTGCCATGCTATTTTCTGTGCTTTATGCCTGTATCATCCAAAATTTAACTAATTTGTATCACTCTGTCCATGCAAATTTTAACTATTTCATCAACTCTCATCTACTTATCATTAATGGATGTATCATCTGCTTATTTTAACTGATTTATTAACACAGGTGAGACACAAAACTGTTGATATGTAATCTGTAAAAATTGATACATTGAAAATTTGCCTAAGAAGCTTAGAAAATGGTACAACTAACAAGACTAGTTTCCCATAATTTACTTGCTCTTGCAAAAAAAAAATTGGCAGCACCAAGCTGGAGGAGACTAAATTTTCTTTAAAAATTATGCTTGCCCTAAAGTAGCAGTCCCTGTCCTGAGTATTTGCTATAGCAGAATCAAATTTGAGTTTCACTCTGCTATCAACAATCCTGCAACACAGTAAGTGCAATGTGTATATTGAAAACCAGAAACAGCCAAAACGAGTGTTAAATTTGGAGCAGGGGTACAAAGTAGAAAGCATCTGTAGCCTGACACTCTCTTTCCTCTCTCTCTCTCTCTCTCTCTCTCTCTCTCTCTCTCTCTCTCTCTCTCTCACACACACACACACACACACACACACACACACACACACACACACAGATTTCCATACACATATGCATTTCATTTAAGAAAATTATATTTAAATTTTGCCCGTATTTTCACAAGATTCATTTATCTTTGCCAGAGCTTTCAATTTCTTTCTCGTTTCATTACTTGTGTAATTATCAATCACTTATCTGTATGTGATGTTGCATGAAATAGGAAATGACTTTGGCAAACTAAATAATGTCCCCCACTTGGTATCAGTTTCCTGTGACTCATGAATACAATGACCAAAAGAAATGACCCACACACCTGATCCCTTCACACACATGTTTCTTGAAGGCAGAGCTAGTGATGTCCTCACACCGAAAACCCTGCCTCTCTGAAGTCACCATGGACCTCACCATCCAGCTCATATGAAGCTAAGCAACCTTCATTTCTTCATCCTTCTCTGCTCCATATGGCTGTCAGAGCAAGACCCAGAGCCCCTCAGGTGCAAGGAGTGAGCCAGGAAGAAGTGAGTAAGCTGCAGAGCCTCCTGAAAATGCAATGCTGGCATGTGTGTGGGCCTGCAGGCTGCAAAACTGCTCCCCAGTGTGGCTCTATACACTTCTGTGTGGTCTCCTTTGTTGCAAAACCCCAGCCTGCAAAGCCATCACCATAAAAAATGGTTCCAGAATGTTTTGCACTTCAGCCACCCATCATGTATTTAGAGGGTATTTGTATCTGACTTTTAATTTGGTACCAGAGAGACTGAAATTTTTGGGTCCATTAGGAAAGAGTAAAACGACTTCAGTAAGAGATAAAAGGAGGATAGAGGAGAGGAGAGAAAGCTGGGATCTGAGAGCCTGGTCGCTCAGTGTTTCTATGTGGGAGCTTGTCCCACCTCCCTGGAGGACGTCATTACCACATGGAGTCTTTTTCGAGAAATTTACCTGGAAGAATCCAGAGTTCCTAGATGAAATCAGGGCTCTTGAGCCCTGAGCTGATCTCTTGTTTGGCCTCCCTGCAATGGAGGGACCCAGTGTGCATCTCTTCCACCCCTGAGTGTGCAAAACTAGTCAAGGGTTGGAGCAGATAGCTGCCTTCTGCCACACACCAACTCTGTCACTGCCTGTTCTTGAACTTTAGGGGCCAGAAATGTGAGGAAAATATGTATTTCATGTAAGTTGCTCCTTATAGGGTATTTTTACAGGGGCTGTCATAAAAATACTCACCCCCTAAGTTTCCATACCTGTCATATTAGCACTCTCATGATTCATCAAATGCAGCCTTTAGTAATCCACGAATTGCTTCCAGGTGAATTACGTGGCCTAGGATGACCCTGGGCTCCGGTACATAAGGTTTCATCCCATTTATTATATAAGACAGGTATCCCCAAATTCTGTATTTTTATAGCCTTGTAATTTCTTTCCTTTTATGTGCTTACAAATTATTCATTTAGTTAATCCAGTTTTGTTTATGGTTGTACTTTTTGTTATTTAAAAAACAACTTTTTCATATGTCTGCATATTCAAGATGATGATCAGATGTCTCTGTAATAACGAGAAGCTTAGAATGGTTAAATGAGCACTAACACACTGAGGAATTAATCTGAAGAGTTTGACCATTAATTTTCTGATTATTTTTGCTTTACTGGGGTTGAAAAGTCCTCAGAATCAATAGGTAAATAGTCTAGCACTGAGCTGTATCCCTAGCATAAGTTTTAAATATTTGTAAGTGAATCAGCATAAATATCTGTGAATATTGACTCATATAATCACATATAGATATCTCAAATAAATATTCTGTGATAAACATGACCAGCATTATAGGGCATGTACTCATAGTATAAATGTTGAAATAGGAAAGTTAATGTAAAGCACCCTGAGGATGGTCACAAGCTCCCTGGAGATGGGATGCAGGAGGGAAGCAGGGGAGGGAGGGAGTTCTGAGGAGACTCAGGACACCCTGAGAATGACTCATGGGTTCACTACTGTGATTATGTGTGTACAGTTGTACTAGGGTTCCTGGGTTTTAAGACTTCTCACATGCACACTTTTTCTGTTGCAAGTTTGTGTGTTATGTCTGATGAAGCTATCACAAACACACAAAGTCTCAATACAGAGAAAGTGAGAGAGTTAATAAGAAGTGAAAACAAGAGACTCAGTAGTAGACATCCATAGGGACAAAGGCTCTGTTTTCTCTCAGCAGACAGCAGAACGTAGCAAAGGCACACATGTGCTCCTTAAAGGAAGAGGGTAAGCGAGTCATCCCAGGTGTGAATGGTCTGTCCAGCACCTGGAACAGGAAGCAGTTTGTGCACAGCTGAGGAGAGCATAGGCCCAGACAGTGGGGAGGACATTTAGAGCAAATCAGCTCTCCTGTAGGAAAGGAAAATGTTCCCAATAATTTGATAATATTTGTATTTCCAAAGCAGACAAATACAAATATGCATATTATTGGTAGGTAAAAATAAAAATGGACAAAGAGATAAGAACCTAGTATTCATCTCATAATGAGATTTATGTTCTCTTTAATGACATTATTGCTACCAAAAATTCTCAGCACATTAACATCAGATGTGAACTCTGGGCTCACTGAGTTCTTCATGCCCAGAGCTGTCGATATAGCAGGAGGCCATGAAAATACAGCCTCCCTGTGCTCATGGAAACCATCCCAACATTCACGCTGCAGCTATGCAGAGAAATTAAGCCCTCGATACCCAGCTCTTCCCACATGGTGATCAGGACTGAAAACAGAGGATCACTATGGAGTTTGTGTGGAGTTAGATTTTTCTGTTTGCATTTCTGAAAGGTAAATTATTGAGAACAAGGGATATGGAATGGGGAAGTGGACATGACTGGGATAAACAGTGAACATGTGTGACAGTTTTATGAACAGGATGTTCTTGTTTTTTCAGGTGTCCAGGCTGAGGGGCAGCTGGTGGAGTCCGGGGGAGGATTGGTGCAGCCTGGGGGGGTCCCTGAGACCAACCTGCATGATCTAAGGATTCACCTTCAGTAGCTATGCCATGTGCTGGATCCGCCAGGCACCAGGGAAGGGGCTGGAGTGGATCTCCTATATCAATACAGGTAGTAGCACATATTACGCAGACTCCATGAAGGGCTGGTTCACTGTCTCTAGAGACAATGGCAAGAACACACTGTATCTGTAGATGAGCAGCCTGGGACCCGAGACACAGCCCTGTATTACTGTGCCAGAAGCACAGTGAGGCAAACCTCAGTGTGAGCCCCAAAACCTCCCTACAGGGGTGCTCATGCCCAGCAGAGGGCACTGTGGTCCTTGGAGAATCATGCAGGGCCCAAGGAGCAGGTGCAGAGAAGGAAGCAGAGGAGGGAGGGCTTACTGGGGCCTCTGGGTTTCCCTTCAGCCTCAAGGTCTGAAGTCCTGAACCGACCCACAGTGAAGTACCCAAGTTCAAGGAAAAAATCTCTGGTAAATGTCATTGCATAAGGACATAACAAGCACTGATTCTTTTCATTTTCTGTATACGAATTTTACTTATGGGTAAACAGAACTTGCACACATCTCAAAGTAACTTGTTCATTTTGTGAAGTTAATTTTCTATTCAGTGTTGCATCCTCATCATTTAAAAGTAGATCTGCTGGTTTAGTTTGGGTGATGAGGAACTGTCTCACACAGTAATAAATACATCAGATTAGGAAATTAAATCCTTCTCCAAGGGGTTGGACAACACACAGTTCCCTCCTCTGCTTGGCGACCTCATGAGACATGGTCCTGAGGCTCAACCCCAGCACCATGAGGATCCCTGAGCTCAGCGGAGGAGGAAGCAAGGCAGCCTGACTGGACTCAGAGCAGTGTCTATGGGACCCACTGGATGTTGCAGGACTGAATAGATCACTCCTGTGTCGATCAAAAAAATTGACCACAGGCTCCATACAGTAAGGGCTAACTGGGGTTCTTGGGGGCTGAAAGAACCCTGACTGGTTGTCTTGAATCAAGGCCTGTGGAGTGGAGGCAGTCTTTTTCTGGAGCTCTGGACAGTCCTTTTTCCAGTGGCCCTCTTTCTTACAAAAGGCACACTGGTTTTTGGCTAGTTGACCCCTTTTAGATTTAGGAGGGTTCTCTGAGTCACTTTTGTTTTGGGGCTTTTCCTTTTCCCCAAAGCAAGAAGGACCTTTGCCATCTTTTTATTTAAGTCCTGTGGATCTCCTAGGTTGTTGAAGACCTTTTGGACTATCTTCACTAACTCTGAGAGTGTGTTACTTTTGAATATTTCTAATCTTTGAAGCTTTTTGCTAATATCTGGTGCCTACTGGGAGACAAATGCGATATTTAGGGTGAATTAACTCTGCAGTGCCAACAGATCAATAGGTGTATATGAGGCATTCTAAGAATGTAGATGGAGCCTCATGAGGTCCCTGACTCACCTTTGAAATTTTAGACAAATTAATTGAGTTCTGAGCAGCTGCTTTTAAAGCACCCAAATGAGTTTGGTGATACCTCTGGAGAGAGACTCCTTATGTTGTTCATTGTTAGGGTCACAAGAGGGGTGAAAGAGGGGAAACACGAGGTCCAGTCAAGCC
>PVJX010019885.1:18790-34242 GCA_004027295.1 Dolichotis patagonum
CAGCTTGTGTCCCAGGGTATGGATGCGTTTTCTTTCCTCCGAAGTGTAAAGAGTCTGAAGAAGCTGTTGGCAGTACTCCCAGGTGGGATGATGCATAAAATAAAGACACAAGGAGGGAAATGAGCCCCTGGAGGTTTTGATAGAATGAGGGGTTTTATTGTTTCCAGTTATAGAGATCACTGGTGGTAAAGGGGACATAGACTAGGAAGTGTCTGGGAGACATCTCTCTATAGGCAGCCTCATGGAGAGATAAAAGAGTAGCCACAAAGGGGCAGAAGGGGAGTCTGGAGAAGAAGGTTCTGGGGTGGAAGCCCTAGAAAAGGGGCACCCACTATGGTTATGTGAGGGGGAAGGGGAGTCAGGTTCTTCAGTGGGAGAATGGTAGGAAGGGGGAGTGATGCATGGAGAGATCAAGGATCAGGTGTCAGGAGGAGGGGGAAGAATAGGGGAAGGTTTGGGAGAGGCAGGTTTTGCAACTGCCATGATAGTGTGAAATTTAGGACGGCATGAGGGGACCCATTTAAGAGTTCCAAAACCAAGTCCATCCAGGTTTTTATATAAACAACTTGGTCAGGGTGTTCCTGTGTCCCAAAGACGACCTGATGTACCTGTCAACACAAAGAGAAGTTGAAAGTCCCTTCCAGAGGCCAAAAGACTCCGAAAGCAGGCCATTCAAGTTCACAAAAGTTTGGAGCTTCACTGGGTAAACAGGTCCACTGTAGGAAAATGCTGCCCAACAAAATTCCTGAAATTGGTTAATAACACATTGCAGGGGCGACAGAGAAGCAGAAGCAAAGTGGTCCATGACACAAACAGCAAACACTAAAACAGTGACAAACAAGGTTAACAAAGACAGAGAAAGAGATTGAGTCAGTCCGTAAACTGACTGACTCGATGACCAAGTCACAGGTCAATGTCTTGGTCTGGGAACCAGCCATGGAGAATTTAATATTACATCAAACATCTCCAAAGACTCTCAAGGGTCACTCAAAAAACTGAAATAATCTTATGGTAAGGATCCTTACAGTTCATTCCAAACTTAGCATCCAGGGGATTTGGTTTCTCTTTGATACAGAGAACCCTCAGGGGTGAGGAACATCTTTGGGCAGTCCCCCTGAAGAACAAACGCCTCAAAGAGAGGCTTAGCTCCTATAAATCACTAAATAGTGATACCAGACGAGCCTCCAAATGAAGTGGCTTCATGAACAAAATAGGAATCCAGGCAGCCTAACTGATAAATTTGAGATTTTATTAGCTGAGCTCAGTGACCACTCGCATGGACCCATTTCAGTGTCCCACTGAGTGGCACTGACCTGGAAAGGTACACAAGTTTTTAAAACAGAAAACCAAAACAAAAAAGACATCCTGTTGGAAACAATTTAGCTTGAATCTTAAATTAAGTTTTGGTTGACATCTGTGTCCTGCTTCTTTGGTGAGCAGCTTAATTTTTCTCTTATGGGTACAGTTCATTTTGCTTTTCTTATGGGATTGTACTCTAATTTTTCATTCTCCTATGTCAAATACTGGGCACTAGTTAAATGCAGGGTTCGAGATGACATCAGGTATGCCAAGGTACAACAGTGTGGCTCAATAGTACAGCAGACCAGGTGTCTTGTGGATCACAGGTGAGGGTTTCATGGGTCATTTCTTTTTCAAAAGTGAACAAGTAGCACTCATGGCATGTTGGACACTTGTGTCTCACTGCTGAAGGGGTCACATACAGAGTGACCCCTGGATCCAGCATTTGTGCCTCTTCACACTGGAGGACAGAATGCACAGTCCCCATGCTCAGAGTCTCCCAGCGAGGAGGGATGGAGCTGGGCTCTGCTCTCCATCATGGCTCACTCAGGAATCCTCAGCCCCACTTTCCTGACTCAGAGATGAGTTGATAAGGAGGCCAACTCACGCAAGAATTCTTTAAACAGTCCTAATTAAAGGCCCTGGGAGATTCCATCTGTTCCTTGTGACCTTAGTAATCTGTAAAGCATTTGCTATGGAACTTAGTGGCAAGAAATCATGAGGGTCCTTACTACAATGTACTAGAAAACATTTCACTGAATCCCCAATACACCTATACTAAATGAGAACTGCAACTTCTGACTGAAAGATGATTGGAAAGTCACAGTTAAGTTTTAATTTTAGGGACATTGTCATCATGAGAATAGCTTTATAGTGCACAATTGTTCACAGAGGGACAACAGTAATTAGGTAAGCATTTGGGATTTAGGAATCACCCCCAGGAAACAAGAGGATAAGGTGAACCTAGAAAGAAATGACCAGCCAGCACTTACACAAGGTCAGGTGGGGAAGGGACAATCAACACAGGTAGCCTTTCTCCCTCCCCTAGTGAGGCTTCTCTGTGGGGGAGGTACAGGACACACATCCGCATCTCTAGTCTCTGGAGGCTCTGGTCACTGGGACCTAGACCACAGGACATCTCAGAGCAGGAGGCAGGAGGACTTCTCCTGACAGCGTTAACAGTGATGAAATGAGTTCTCCAGCAGCACAAATGGTACCAGAAGGGAGAAATCAGGGAGAGGAGGAGGGGGCTGTTCTCATGTTCCTCCTGTGGAAGCAGCACCAGAGTCTATGTGGGAGGGCAGAGTCAGGCTGGGAACATGAAGGGAGCAGGACTCGAGGAAGCTGGTGTGGGGTCAGGAAGGGGGCTCACGGCTCTGCTTCCTCCACTCCAGTGAAGGCAGTTTCTCACCTATCATGGCCAAGGACACCACACGTGTACAAGGGAGGCAATTTCTCTCTGCAGCACGAGGACCAGAGACACCTTGGTCTGTGCCTCACCGTCATAAAGGAAAGGGGCCTCCCTCATGCAAATTTGTCTCCCAAATCTACACTCAAATTCCCCTCTTGGCCTACTGGAACTGTCAGCTCCTCCCTCAAACAACTCTGAGATCTCAGGGGAAGGAAAAGATGTGGCCTAGAATATGAAATTGCTCGGCCTTCTTCTGAGCCTG
The DNA here is from genome assembly GCA_004027295.1 of Dolichotis patagonum. NCBI lineage: Eukaryota > Metazoa > Chordata > Mammalia > Rodentia > Caviidae > Dolichotis > Dolichotis patagonum. The sequence continues at coordinate 21,763 of PVJX010019885.1, forward strand.
CTGACAGGTCCGCATGGTGAGTGTCCTTAGTGTCAGACACAGGTTCATGGGAAGATTAGGAAAGCAGTTGGATGAAATGAATTTTCCCTTGTTTCTAGTTGTCCTGTCCAAGGGGCAGCTACAGAAGTCGGGCCTTGGCCTGGTGAAGTCCTCACAGATCCTGTCCCTCACCTGCTCAGTCTCCAGATTCTCCGTGGTAACCAGTGGTTATGGTTGGACATGGATCCATCAACCTCCAGCAAAGAGCCTGGAGTGGATGGGGTATATAAAGTACAGTGGTGGCACTAGTTACAACCCATCTGTTAAGAGCTGCATCTCAATCTCCAGAGACACAGGCAAGAACCAGTTCTCTCTGCAGCTGAACTCTGTCACTGCGGAAGACAAAGCCACATATTTTTGTTCAAGAGGCAAAGTGATTTGATCCAAATGTGAGGCCACACATAAATCTCCCTGCAGGGGCACTCAGGACCACAAGGAGGACGTAGAACACATTGATATAAGCAACCAACTTCCTAGCAAATGGGGAGGAAAATTTGAGAGGTTTTTCTTTCCATTTGATTCCCATACCCACAAGAGGCCACAGGCACAGAACTTCCAATGATCTTTTATATCTCTGGTCAGGATGTGTCATGCTTACATGGATCAAGGTTTCTTTCATTTTTTCCCTGATATCTATGTCAAAATGGGTTGCACAGTAAATCTTTTTCAATATTATAACTTAATGGACTGTACATTCTCCTCAGTTTTTTGAAGGTAAGTTTATTTGGCTATCCAATTGTTTTCTTAAAAAACTTTAATACTTGATTAAAGAAAGCAAGCTTTTAGTACCACTGGAAAATTCTAGCAAGTACAATGCCATATTATTACTATGTACAGTTTCACAAAGAAAAACTTCCACTTCCAAGGCCAGTGTTATTGAACATCATGACTATCCTTAAGGTATAAGAAATTTCCTCGATGGCCAATGTTTTCCTTGACTGGGAAATAAATCAGACAATAAAAAAATATAAATCAAACTTTCAGTGAGCTAAGAACAATGAAAATGCTGTCGGAATATCAGTCCTCTGGACCTTGGGAGTCTGTAGTAACTGTAAGTGGTAAACAAGCAGCATGAAACCTTGTGAATGCATACAGTTCAGTCTTCCAGCACAGGTCCTGTAGGTTCCCAGTTGGTCTATTAATAATAGGAAGCTGTGCCCTGTTATGTCAGAACCTGGTAAGTGACTCATAAGCCATTTGTAAACGGCTCATGGACTCCATTCCCATCAGTGACTAAAGCTGCATGGAATTCTTTACCTGCCACATAACTTTCTTGTCCTTCTGGGCCATAGGAAATAAAGAGGAGAGGTTTCACACTGGACTGGTATATCACTGGCATCCTACAAGTGGGGAATAGCCGGAACGTGAGAACCATTTCCACCTATGAGCACTGAGCACCCAGCAGTGGTGCAGGGCACCAACACACTCATGGGTTCATCCTTCCCACTCTGACCATTTGCATCCTTTAGAGGGGAAAATACATCCTTCTGTAATCCTTCACACACCACAAGCTTCTCTGCATTCTGGAAGATGTCAGAGGCTACTTTTGGTGTCTTCATTCCACTTGACTTGTCTGGTGTAATTAACTCCCCCCAGGAATCCACAAACAGAATCTTCCTGTGAGCCAGATGGCACTGCAGCTGAGGTTCATCAACACTGACAGTATCTCTCAGATATGGGACGGTAAAGAAGTAACTGGCGGTGCTGTCCACATTGAACAGCACTCCTCCATCTAGGCTCTGTATCTGAGTTGTTGCCAGGGAAATTTCGCTATATTCTACCACCCAGTTTGCCCTCAAGTCAGTGAATGGTCTTCTTGTAAACATGATGGTTTGCACAGATGAGAGGCAGAAGCAGAAACTATTGGTCAATGAGTTTGATAAATAATAACTGGCATCTAAGTGAGAATTTGTACCAAGTACCGAAGATAATGTCACAGTTACACATGAATAAGTCATGAATAAGTCCAACTCCATCACAGTTCTTGGAAGTGTAATACAGTCAAGGAGTTTCTATGAAGGGAAACAGTAGATGAAGTCACATTCACTAGGTGTATTGTTCTGAATTATTATAAATATTATGTAAGAGTCACCTTGAAAATCTAAACAGAAGCAACTGAAGAATTAAAAACGTATTTGAATAGCAGAGCATAAATTAGATAGCTCCCGTATTATAGAGTATTGGAGTATTGAAAAAAAGATGCTATATATAAGAAGGCAGATAAATAGATAATATATACAGAGAACAATATGTAAACAATGAGTTGGACAGATATAGACATGATTTAGTGCCTGCATATTATATTTTTCTTACCAAATGTATATACATCAACACAAACAAATTGGAGTAGCATTTATGTTTGGTACATCTATGCAAACCTAATTCACCTGAAATGAATTGACGCTGTTCCCCGGTGACCTACAGCCTTCCTCAGTGCAGAGTTACCCGGATGTGCACAGGGCAATGCATTCCCGAAGCACAGGTAACTCTGAAGAAAGAAAACTAGAACCACATTTTAGATACATTAAAGAAATCTGTGAATCTGATTGCTCGTGTCCACCTCTGTTCTGAAGCTTGCGACAGACGACCTGGGTTCACTGGACTTCTCACACCATGTCTCAACAATTGATACCATTAAATCACTCACTCCTGCTTCTGTGAGAAATTATACATTTTTACAATGAATTACATGTATATTCTTTGAATCTGTAAAAATAAGTTAAGTTTATGAATTGGAAGTGAACATTATAACAGAGTGACATGAAATTTTTATTTCACATAATGATGTTATTTTCACCAGACTTGACCAAATAAGTTAAGTTTATGAATTGGAAGTGAACATTATAACAGAGTGACATGAAATTTTTATTTCACATAATGATGTTATTTTCACCAGACTTGACCAGCAGACTCACATGTAATCTGCTACTGAAGTTTTTCTGCTTCCTGTCCACAGAGCTGTCTATATAGCAGGCGGTTATGCAAATAGGGTCTTCTTCTCCCTATGTAAAGCAGCCCAGACCTCACCCTGCAGCTCTGCAGAGTAGCCCAGCCCTGGACGCCCAGGTGTTTCCTCTCGGGGATCAGGACTGAGCACAGACAGCTCACCATGGAGCTAGCGCTGAGCTGGGTTTTCCTTGTTGCTGTTTTGAAAGGTAATTAATTAAAAACAAGAAATACTTAGTGGAAGAGAGTGGGATAAATGGTAGACACATGTGACAGTTTCCTGAGCAGAATGTCTCTGTGATTGCAGGTGTGCAGGCTGAGGTACACCTAGTGGAGTCGGGCGGAGGCTTGGTGCAGCCTGGAGGATCTCTGAAACTCTCCTGCCTGGCCTCTGGATTCACCTTCAGTGATTACTACATGAGCTGGATCCACCAGGCTCCAGGGAAGGGCCTAGAGTGGGTTGGGTTTATCAGAAACAAGGCTAATGGTTACACAACAGAGTACACCTCATCCGTGTAAGGCAGATTCACCATTTCCAGGGATGACTCCAAAAGCACACTGTATCTGCAAATGGCCAATCTGAAACCCAAGGACACTGCCATGTACTACTGTGCAAGAGACACAGTGAGAGGACATCAGTGTGAGCCTGGACACAAATCTCCTTGTTGTGGTGCTCTGGACCAGCAGGGGGCGCACAGGACACACTGAGCTCAGCCTTGCCCAGAACAGGAGCAGAGGGTGGAGCAGAATTATTTCCTGTGGGGATGTGAAGCTTACGGTCCACGTGATATATTCCACAGAGGACTGTACATTCATGAGTATGTGCTTATCTTTCTTGCTCCTGAAGGAGAATTTTCACTCAATAGTAAGATATATTCTCACCTGCACACATGTACAAGTGTAATTGTTGAAGGTGAAAAGAAGTCTTTTCTGATCACAGGAGTGGAACATGAGCACACACAAGCAATAATTCAAACTTTTTTCCATTGAAAAGTCCAACTTATTGATATTCCCTTTCACCACCAGTTTTGGTATTTAGATTAGAGGCATGAGAGAGGTAACCTAAACTTAAAAATGGATAAAACTTTTGAAAACTTAAATCTTACATTCCTTGCCCTATATAACTACATAAAGCAAAATCAGGAGTCATCTACTTATGTTTTTAGATAACATAGTTTTTCACATAAGTTTTATTCCCCAATCTCTCTTTTTTTTTTATTCTACATACTTCGAATGAAAGAGAAGACATTCCAGCAGCATCTGCCATGGAGTCACCAGTGTACACCCGTGTGTGCCCTGAACCCTCAGGAAGGGAGCTAGGTGTCCTGTCCCAAGTGCAGCTGCAAGACATGGATTAGGTTTCTTTGTTTCCTTTTTCTGACATTTATATCATACTGGGTTGCACAGTAATTTTTTTCAATAAAACTATTGATTATGACTTAATGAACTGTAAATTCTCCTTAGTTTTTTAAGATAAGTTTATTTTGCTGTCCAGTTATTTTCTTAAAAAAACTTTAATGCTTGACAAAATAAAACAAATTTTTAGTACCATAGGAAATTTTTAGCAAGTACAATGACATATGTTTACTATGTACAATTTCACAAAGAAAAGCTTCCACTTCCAAGGAAAGTGTTGTCAAACATCCAGACTGTCTTTAAGCTAAAAGAAATTTTCTAGATGGCCAGTGTTTTCCTTGTCTTGCAAATAAATCAGACAATCAAAAGATATAAATCAAAATTTCAGTGAGCTGGGAACCATGAAAATGTTGTCAGAAACTCAGTCATCTGGACCTTGGAAGTCTGTATTAGTTGTAAGACTTCAACAAGCAGCATGAAATCTTGCAACTGTTTACACATCAGCCTTCCTGGACAGGTTCTGTAGGTTCCAAGTTCATCTATTAATAATAAAAATCTGTCTGCTGTGGTGTCAGAACCTGGTACATGACACATAAACCATTTTCACCAGCTCATGGACTCCATTTACATCAGTGATTAAAGCTGCATGGAATTCTTTACCTGCAACATGACGTTCCAGTCCTTCTCGGGCGTAGGAAATAAGGTTTGAGTTTTCACAGTGGATCCGTGCATCACTGGCATCCTTGAAGCAGGGAATCACTGGAAGGCAAGAACCATCTACACATATGAGCACTGAGCACCCAAAATTGCGCAGAACACCAAAGCACTTCTGTGGTCATCCTTCCTACTATGACCCTCTGTATCCTTTAGCAGAGGAAATCCATCCTTCCAAAATCTTTCACACATCGCAAGCTTCTGTGCAATCTCGAAGATGTAAGAGGCTACATTTGGCATCTTTATTCCACTTGACTTGTTTGACATAATTAACTCCCCCAGGAATCCACAAGCAGAATCTTCCTGTGAGCCAGATGGTGCTACGTGAGGTTCATCAACACTGGCAGCATCTCTCAGACATGGGACAGTGAAGACGTGACTGGCTGTGCGGCCGCATGGAATAGCATTCATCCATGTGAGCTTGGTATCTGAGATGTTGCCAGTGAAATTTCTATTCTACCACCTGGTATCCAGCATGTACCTCGCAAACCACTCCAACTGGCTCTGTAGTGTTGTCTTCTCTATCACCTTTGCTCCACACTCTGCACTTTCTCAATGTGGAATCCAATGAACTGTGGGCATCACTTTAACCAATGCACTATCCACAGAGCAGATGAAAATGTACCCGGTGCCTTTTTGTTACACATGTCTACAATATTCTGAGCTGCAAGAGCTGGAGAAAGACCTGCATTTCCATCTGGAGCCATATGAAATTTTGTGCTTCCCTTCCAAATTAGTTTTCCCATCAAAACTCATACCAGGCAGCATGCTTTGATCAGAATAGATTACATTTTCTTTTTTTTTTAATCAAAGTGCTTGTGTTTTCTGAAGAACTCCTTTGGCTCTTCTATTGTGCTGCCACTGGCCCTATATACCATGGATTAATCTACTTGAGGGCATGAGAGTTTCCATCTACAGGACATGCTCTGCTGGAATCTAAAACGTGTCTTATGGGATGGTGAACCCATATCACTCTTCCCCCCGAGATATAACATTCCAAGTCTTGTCCTTGGCCCATCTGCTAGAAAGAAAACTGCTCCTTTGTTCTGAGAAATCTGGAAAAGTTCTTCACTGTCCTAGGCCTAGCACTGATCTTGGTCCCTAGGGCCTCTCCAGAGACAGTTTTCATTGTGGCTCCTGCTTTATCTTGCTGAGAAAACTGGTTAAATTGCTCAACTTGTGTTTTATACATCTGTGAAAACCTGTTTCACCTGAACTGAGTCAAGGCTGCTTCCCAGGCAACCCATAGTCCTTCTCAATGCAGAGTTACCCAGATGTGCACAGGGCAATGCATCTGTGAAGCACAGGTAACTCTGCAGGAAGAGAAATAGGAGCACATTTTTAATACAGGAAAAAGGCTCTGTGAACCTCACTGTGCAGGTTCAACTCTGTCCTGCAGATTGTGAGGGAGGTCCTGGGCCCATTGGACTTCTCACACCGTATAGCAACTCCTGATCACATTGAATCTCTCACTTGAGTTTCTCTAAGGAATTCAACATTTGTACAATGGAATAAACACTGAAAACTGTATCATGTAGAGTTTAAACATGTAAAAATAAATTAAGGCTCTAAATTAGAAGTGAATGTCATAACAGAGTTACATGAAATTCTTATTTTACATAATCATACGACTTTTACCAAGCTTGACCTGCAGACTCACATCATGTAAACTTTTATTGAAGTTTTTCTGAATCCTGTCCACAGAGCTCTCTACGTAGCTGGAGGCCATGCAAATAGGGCCTTCCTCTCCCAAGTAAACCAGCCCAGGCCTCACCCTGAAACTCTGGAGGGGAGCCCAGCCCTGGATGCCCAGGTGTTTCCTCTAGGGGATCAGGACTGAGCTCAGACAGCCACCATGGAGTTTGTGCAGAGCTGGGTTTTGCTTGTCAATCTTTCTAGGCATATTCCCAGGAGAACTGAAAACATCATACCACAGTGATATATGTGCACCCATGTTTATAGCAGCACAATTTGTAATAGCCAGATCTTGAAAACAACCTAAGTGCCCATCAACTGAGGAATGGATAAAAACGTTGTGGCATTTTTATACAATGGAGTACTACCCAGCTATAAAGAATGATCACATTGAGATATTTATAAATAAATGGACATGACTTGAGACCATTCTCTTAAGTGAAATAAACCAAAATCACAAGGGTAAATACCATGTAGTCTACCTAGTATGAGATTTGATGAGAGTATATAAGACTTTACGGTAAGCATGAGTCCCCATCTCATAGCTTTGAAATCTTTCAAAGTTTTCAATCATCAGTTGGAACGGTTTTATCCTGTTTTGTTTGACTATATCATGTGTGATGATATGAACAGCTGTTTTGAAGAAAACAAAACATTATGACAGCTCTTGCTGATTTAATATCATCCTTCTTAGAAGTCCTACTATGCTTCTTTTGTTCTACTACCGTTGGTTCTACTATCACATTGTGTCTCATTGGAATTTGAATATGTGTGATAGTTTAAATAAAAATTTTTTTATTGAAAATGAGATATTATAGTACCCATTGATCATTTTCTGTTATTCGGTTGAGAAAGACCCTCAATTCTTTCACTCTATGCATGGCTTTATACAATTGTGTTATGTTTGATATTATTGTATTTGAAACTATGCTCTACTATAGCAGAGTAAGAGATATGGTGTTAGCTACTGTTGATGTCCAGTTGTCTTAATGTAAAGTACTGTGATGCCTATGTTGCCCTGTTCTGATCTGCTCTGTACTGCCCTCTTTTGTTTTATTCTCTTTCAAATTATAAAAAAGGTAATTAATGCAGAAGAAGAGTTACTTAGTGGAAGACAGTGGCATAAATGGTAGACACATGTGACAGTTTCCTGAGCAGGATGTCTCTGTCTTTGCAGGTGTCCAGCCTAAGGTACACCTGATGGAGTCGGGCGGAGCCTGGGTGCACCTGGAGGATCTCTGAAACTCTCCTGCATGACCTCTGGATTCATCTTCAGTGAATACCACAAGAACTGGATCCACCAGGCTCCAGGAAATGGTATAGAGTGGGTTTCTGATCTTAGAAACAAGGCTAATCGTCACAACACAGAATATGCTATATCCAGGAAAGGCAGATTTACCATCTCCACGGATGACTCCAAAAGCACAGTGTATCTGCAAATGACCAAACTGAAACCTGAGGATATGGTCATGTACTTCTGTGCAAGATACACAGTGAGAGGACACAAGTGCGAGCCTTGACACAAACCTCCCTGCTGTGGTGCTCAGAACCAGTAAGGGGTGCACAGGACAACCTATGATGGAGCAGTTTGATTTTCTATGGGGAAGTGAGGCTTTGGGCCGTGTGACCTATTACCCAGGACACTCGGTATTCATGAGTCTGTGCTTATCTACCATGCTATTGAAGGAGAAATTTGACTCAATAGAAAGATATATTATCACCTCCACACATGTTGAAGGGTCATTTTTGAAGGAAAAAAAATACTTCTTTCTGGTCACCAGGTCTGGAAACTGAGGACACACAGACAACATGTCAAAATTTTTATCAATGCAAAAGACATCGTTATAATATTCCCTTTTCACCACTAATTCTTGTATTTAAAACACAGACATGAAAGAGATAGCCCAGCCTTCATATAGAAATGGAGACAACTTGAGGCTATCCTCATTAGTGAAATAAATAAGAATCCCATTTATAAATATCACATTGTTTCACTAGTGTGAAAAGTAATAAGAACTGTAGGAGTAATAAAAACCAATGTGTAATTGCCACTGTAAAAAAGAGAGTAAAAAGAAAGTGTTCTAAAGGATATAACTGCATGTATGTTTAAGTGTGTAAGATAGATGACACTATTACACATTTTGTGTTTTATTACTCCTACAGTCCTTATAACTTTTTACACTGGAGACACAATGTGGTATTTATAAATATGATTCTTATTTATTTCACTAATGAGGATAGTCTCAAGTTGTCTCCATTTCCCTATGAAGGCCTCAAGATCATCATTTTTCATAGCTGAATAATAGTCCATTGTATTAAAATAGCATATCTTTTTCACCCACTCTGCAGTTGATGGGTATCTTGGTTGTTTCCAAGATTTAGCTATTACAAATTGTGCTGCTATAAACATGCATATATCACTGTGATATGAACTTTTCAGTTTTTCTGGGAATATACTCAGGAGGGAAATAGCTGGGTTAAATGGAGCTTCCACTCCTAGTCTTCTGAGAATTCTTCATATTCATTTCCACAGCGGTTGCACCAGTGTGCACTCCCACCCACAGTGGGAGTAGTGTTCCTTTTTTCAGGCAGTCTCGCCAAAATTTGTTATCAGTTGATTTTTTTGATGGCAGCTATACTTTCCAGTGTGAGATGATATCTCAGTGTTGTTTTAATTTGCATTTCTTGAATGACCAACAATGGTGAACATTTCTTCATGTATTTGTTTGCCATTTGAATGTCTTCATATGAGAACTGGGTGTTCATCTGAAATGCCCATTTTTAGAGAGGGTCTTTGAATTTGGGGGGGTGACGGTTTTCAATTCTTTATATGTTCTTGATATAAGTCCTTTGTATGAGGGGTTGCTGGCTAAAATTCTTTCCCATTCTTTGGGTTTTCTTTTCACTCTGATGGTGATTTCTTTTGAAGTGCAGAAACTTTTCAAACATATGAGATCCAAGTTGTTGATTCATTGAAGTGTTTACCTTGCAATTTTCGTTTTCTTCATGAATTCTCTGCCTACTACTATGTATCCAAGATTTCTACCTTCTTTATCTTCTAGTAGATTTAGTGTTTCTGTTTTAATGTTTAGATCTTTGATCCAATTAGACTTTAGTTTTGTGCATGGTGATAGGCAGGGATCTAGTTTCAGTCTTCTGCATGTGAAGAACCAATTTTTCCAACACCACTTATTAAAGAGGCTATCCTTCCTCCAGTGAACATGTTTGGCACCTTTGACAAATATCAGGTAGAAGATGAGAGTCTTTGTACTTATACTTACGTCTTTTAATCTATTCCATTGATCTTCAGGCCTATTTCTTTGCCAATACCATGCTGATTTTATCACTGTGGCTTTGTAGTACAGTTTCAAGTCGGGAATTGAGATACTTCCTGTCTTGCATTTACTGCCCAGAATTGCCTTTTCTATTCTAGGTTTCTTCTGTTTCCAAATGAAATTTAAGAGTGTTTTCTCTAGATCTGTCAGGTATGTCAATTGTGTTTTGATTGGGATTGTGTTAAACCTGTATAACAGTTTTGGGAGTATGGCCAGTTTCACAATGTTGGTTCTTCCTTGCCAAGAGCAAGGAACATCCTTTGATTTTTTAATATCTTCTTCAACCTCCTTTTTTTAGCATAGTATAATTTTCAGCATATAGGTCATTTACATTCTTAGGTTGATTCCTAAGAATTTCAATTTTTTAGATGTTACTGTGAAGTGCAATATTTCCATAATTTCTCTCTTGGTGAGGTTTTGTTTGTGTACAGGAATACTATTGATTTTTGAGCACTGACTTTGTATCCAGCTACACTGCTGAATTTGTTTATTACCTCTAGTAGTCTTTTAACGGAGTTTTTGGGGTCTTCTCTATAGAGTATCATGTCATCTGCAAATAGTGATAATTTAACTCCTCTCTTTCCTATCTTTATTCCTTTTATTTCTTTCTCTTTTCTGATTGCCCAGGCTAGTGTTTGCAGAACTGTATAGAAAAGGAGTGGTGATAGTGGACATCCTTGTCTTGTTCCAGATTTGAAAATGAAAGGTTTCAGTTTTTGTTCATTTAGTATAATATTGGCTGTTGGTTTGTCATAGATGGCCTTTGTAAGGTTGAGGTAGACGCCATGTATTACTGAGTTTCTGAAGGTTTTTAATCATGAACATATGTTGGTCTTTATCAAAAGCTTTTCCTTCATCTATTGAGATGACCATGTGTTTTTTATTTTTGGCTCTTTTGATGTGGTGTATTACATTTATTTATTTGCATATGTTAAATCATCCCTGCATTCCTGGAATGAACCCCACTTGGTCATGATGTATAATCTTCTTGATCATTTGCTGTATTTTATTTTATTTTATTTTATTTTATTTTATTTTAAGAGAAGGATAAAGAAAAAAAACAAATGAAACAGAAAGAGGGTACCAAAAATACAGAATTCCGAAGGGGAAAGAAAAAAAAAAGAACAACAACCACAACAAAAACAAAAACACTAAGAAATCGCCACTTGATAAGTTACATACTGTCATCGCTGGAAATAGCTGTTCAAGTTTCAAAGTTAAAACATACAAAGTACACATTCAAACAATGAGCCTCTTAATGGTTCTGCTCAATATTCTAACATAAACAGTAATATGGACATCTATCTTACACACTTAAACACACATGCAGTTATATCCTTTAGAATACTTTCTTTTCCTCTCTTTTTTACAGTAGCAATTACACTTTGGGTTTCATCACTCCTACAGTTCTTATTACTTTTTACACTAGAGAAACAATGTGATATTTATAAACATGATTCTTATTTATTTCACTAATGAGGATACTCTCAAGTTGTCTCCATTTCCCTATGAAGGCTTCAAGATCATCCTTTTTATAGCTGAGTAATATTCCATTGTATAAAAATACCACATCTTTTTCACCCACTATGCTGTTGATAGGAATCTTGGTTATTTCCAAGATTTAGCTATTACAAATTGTGCTGCTATGATCATGGGTTCACATATATCACTGTGATAAGAACTTTTCTCTGGGAAAATACCCAGGAGGGGAATAGCTGGGTTGAATGGAGCTTCCAGTCCTAGTCTTCTGAGAATTCTTCATGTTGATTTCCATAGTGGTTGCACCAGTCTACACTCCCACCAACAGTGGAGCAGTGCTCCTTTTATGCCACAGCCTTGCCAACATTTGTTATCAGTTTATTTCTTGATGGAAGCTATACTTTCCAGTGTGAGATGATATCTCATTGTTGTTTTAATTTGCATTTCTAGAATGACCAGTGATGTTGAACATTTCTTCATGTATTTTTTGCCATTTGTGTATCTTGATCTGAGAACTGTGTGTTCATCTCAAATGCCCATTTTTGGAGAGGGTCCTTGAATTTGGGGGGCTTGTTGTTTTTCAGTTCTTTATATGTTCTTGATATAAGTCCTTTGAGGGGTTGCTGGTTAAAATTCTTTTCCATCCTGTGGTTTTTCTTTTCACTCTGATGGTGATTTCTTCTGAAGTGCAGAAACTTTTTAATAATATGAGATCCCAGTTGTTGATTCTCTGAAGTGTTTCCCGTGCAGTTTGTGTTTTGTTCATGAATTCTCTGCCTACTCCTATGTCTCCAAGATTTCTACCTACCTTATCTTCTAGTAGATTTAGTGTTTCTGGTTTAATGTTTAGGCCTTTGATCGATTTAGACTTAATTTTGTGCATGGTGATAGGCATGGATCTAGTTTCAGTCTTCTG
>PVJX010019886.1:0-34142 GCA_004027295.1 Dolichotis patagonum
ACAAGTACAGTTTAGGATGGCCTTGAACTCATTGCCAGCCTCAAACTTGTGGGAATCCTCCTTCAACCTCCCAAGCACTGAGATTACAGGTGTACACCACCATGCCTGGCAGAAATACATGTTCTCAAACCCTGTGTGGTTCTAATAAATCATTAGATAAAAATTAAATTAATTAATAAATCATTAATAGAAATTGTGGACTGGGCCCAGAAATCTGCACTTTAATGAATTCCTTAAGTATTCATCACATACTCTGGAGTTTGAAAAGTATCAGTATCTACCAGTTGCCTAGTTAACTGGCAGAATCACCTCTTCTCTCTCCACATGACCTTTTGAACACTCAGGCACACCCACTACAGGCCCATTACAAACTGTAAATGTTTCAAGTGACCTACTATCTATGTAAACAAAAATGGGAAGTTACTGTGGTGTTATTCCCACGTGTCCTAGAATCTGAATGAAATTTGTCACTAAAAATGAATAGCATGTGTGTCAGTCAAGAAATACTTGCTTTTAGAACTTTAATGACACTTAATCTGTCTACCTTCCCATTAAGTGGAAGGTGATCAATTTTCCCAATTCTGTTCAAATCAGCCATGAAGGATAACTTAAGTAATACGAGAAAGGTAGGTTCCCTTGCCTATGAATATCCAAACATACCATTTGCATAATTCTCCTATAAAAGATGAAACTTGTATTGAACCAGAATCGGCTTGAAAAAAGATATTTATAATTTATATATATATATATAATTTTTTGGGGGGGTATCAGGGATTGAACTCACAACCTTGTGCTTAGCAGGCAAGCGCTTCAGTTGCTGAGCTAAATCCCTGGCCCAGACTAAGTAATCTGTGAATAAGCAACTTCAGCCAACTCTAAGTTTGAGGAAAGAAGACAATGATATAAGCAATGTGTGCAGCCAATGTTAAGGAACCCATCTGTAAGGATCAAAGAAAAGTCATGAGGTAGTGTTGCAAGGAGGTTTAGGATGAGCTAGATCGGATGATTTTAAGGCTTAATATTTTGTGACTTTATTGTACCCTATGGAAGTTTAAGGTTCACTACTGGAAAGGCTCCACACTGTTACAATTTAAAATGAAAAGAGACAAACTTAGGCTGAATTTCCCCTCACGCTACATTTCTAAGGAACGGTGGCTGCACAGGGATGTAGGGATGGCTGGGATTGCTACCCACTGAGTAAAGCTGTGCAGGCTTTGGAGTCAATAGAACTCCTGGATTCCCTATGCCTATGGCCTGGTAGGAGAGTTTCCCAGTTAATCACTTTCCCAACCTCCAATAGTTCTTTGAAGCAGAATTGAGGTTTGAATGTAAACTTTTGAGCTGCCTCTGTTCAGCTTGAAAAAGAAAAACCCCACAGTTGACAGATGAACAGGTAAAGATAAGGATGTAGTGATTAACCCTAGCTGCCCATAACGATGGGGGAGGGGGCACCTGGTAGATACAAAGCAGGGCTGACTGGAAGGCGGGGTAGTAAGATCAGTAGCCCGCTTTCTTTCACTGGCACACCTTGCTTTATTTCTAGCAGCTGGCAAGTCTTACAAGATGACCAAGTGATAATGAGAATGACCAAGTAGCAAGCACAGGATCCACGACCCAGACACCAAGAAATAGCAGCGATTAATAGCTGGGTGTTAGAGGTCTACTTTAAGGCAGCAGAGGTTATAGTTTCCCACTGTAGTCAGAAGCCATATCAAGATTTTCCCAAACTGCATGAATTATTCTCAGGGAACTACCATTTGGGAGCTCACAGCCCAAGGTGATCTCTTCAGTTCAAAGATTATGATGGGCTCAGAGCTGACTTACTGGTAGCAGTGTAGGGAAAAGGTGTCTATAGGCAGAGAAAGAATAGAAGGGCCTCATTAGGCTTTCTGGAAAATTCTGACTAGAATGACTTAAATCTTTGCTGGAGGGATCAATAAGAGGACAAGAGGAAGAGCTGAATTAATGCTACAGAAGAAGTGGGAGCCTCTGGTTTGCAGTTAAGTCTGCGTCCTCTGCCCTCACCTCTCACGGACCAGCTTTCTGTCTTCTGCTTTCTCTTCCTTACAAATAAAAGTTTTTTTTTTTTTTTTTAAAGAGAAGGCTCTGTCCCTTTAATTCATTACTGGTGCTGAGTTTATATCCTGGTTGGCTGCTCATACCAGCAGAGGAGTGGAGCGTACCCTGGATGCAAGAACTGGAAGGTTGTCAGAAATACAACTTATATGATCAATTTTATTTTTCACTTCTAGATGGTCGGTTTTTTTTTTTTTAACACATCTTATTTATTCCACTAATCAGCATGGTCTCAAGTTGCATCCAATTGCCTGTAAGTCTCCAGTTTACCCTTTATGGCTGAGTAGTACTTTTACATAAAAATACCACATCTTTTTTATCTGTTCCTCAGTCGATGGGTATTTAAGTTGTTTCCAAGATCTGGCTATTACAAACTGTGCTGCTGTAAACATGGGTGCACATATATTGCTGTTCTATGTTTTTAAATTCTTTGGGAAGATACTCGGAAGGGCAATAGCTGGATGAGTGGGACCTCCAGCCCCAGTTTTTTGAGGAATCTCCACACTGATTGCACCAGTCTACATTCCCACCAACATTGGAGAGGGTTCCTTTTCCCCCACAGCCCTCCAGCAATTGTTATTGCTTAATTTCTCACTGACAGCCATTCTTTCTGGGGTGAGGTGGAATCTGTGTTTTTAATTTGCATCTCTTGAATGACCAATAATGTTGAACATTTTCATGTATTTGCTGTTTTTATTTCTTCATCTGAGAAGTGTGTATTCATCTCAGATGCTCATTTTTGGATTGGGTCTTTAAATCTCAGAGGACTGATTTTTTCTAAGGATCAATTCTAATGACCCCTTGTTTTTCATTAGATTGAAAGCTTCTTGAGAGCAAGGTCAGCCTTTGTAGGTTAGGTAGAAAGTACAGAGCTTAGGTAGAATATGATGGAACTATCATGAGAACTAAGAGACTTTTTCTTGGTAGAATGGTTTTTTCAAGTCCCATCTTAAGGGTAGGAGAGCTTCAAGCCTTTCTGAGCTCTGGTTTGTTAAATTTCTTAGGGAGATTAACTTGGAATAAAGGAAAGAAGCATTTGTTTGCCTAACTTTAGGGCAGCAGCTGCCGTTACAAGGGGATGGAAGGGAAGGTGAATTTTCCCCCAGGTGTGATGGAATTGGGCTTGAAAATTCATTTCCCTTATTTGTGAATTTATACTTAAAACGTGATGGGACTAAAATTTGAAAACTGGCCAGATAAAAGGACATATCCCACTTGTATGGCTAGAGATGACAGGGACAGCAGCTCCCAGGAAACAGGCAGACTGATTGGAGGGGCTCTAGCTGGTTCTTCGGAAGACAGAAAAGGTTCCAGAGGGAAACTGCTCTGCAGCTGGGTTTGCTGATTTTGCAGACAGCAAAGTAAAAGGAGGAAGGGATAAACCAAAGAACAAAGCTTGTATCAAGGCTAGGGAAAAGCAACTGCAAAGAACGGAAGTTGCAGGGGTAATGCAGCAGGAGACTCACAGATGCCCTCTGACCTTGCAAGAAAGAGGCCAAGACTTGGGATAGCAGTATCTCGGAGACCACAGTGAACAGAGACACTTGCTGATCACAGGGTGCTCTGTCTGTATTGGAACAGCTCATATTCACAGTGTCTAAAGGCAAGGTAATACTGTAGTTGCAGGGCACTGATTCTCCCTCAGGATTCAAGAGCAGTAACTGCTAATGTTAGAGATAAGATCATTCTCTTAATTCACAAGATAATAGTGTTTAGAATGTCTTTGTTCTAATTTTTTTTTTTTTTTTTTGTACTGGGGATTGAACTCACGACCTCACGCTTGCCAGGCAGGCGCTTAAGCCACTGAGCTAAATCCCCAGCCCTGTTCTAATTTCTTAAGGCTTTGGTCATTTTCATGGGCTTTTGCTTCAGATGCCTCCTCCACTTGCTGCTCTTTCCTGAATTGCTAAAAACCCAGTAAATGAGGACGTTCCAAGAAGTCTTTGTCTTAGCTCCAAGAGAGTTCTAACCTTGGATCCCACAATCACACGTGGCTCAGTGTTGCTCCAGACAGGCCTACACCAACACCAAAATCAATCTCAGAAAACAGATGATTCTTTTTGCACAGAGAACCTCTTTAAAAGTATTTAAAAAAATTAAAAATCACAAAGGAAACACTCAACAGATAATTTCATAATTAAAACTTCCAAGAAAAACTAAACAAAATTTAAGGCCACATGGGCAAAATATATATAAATGACAAAAATTATTCTACAAGTACCTCATGCGTGTTATACTATCCTATGACAATATGCAAGATAGAGAAAAGATACAGACTGATAGTCAACAGAATTAGAAGTTCAAATGGCTAATACACAAGGGTGAAGAAGAAATATTAAAATTTTTGAGAATACAAATGCCAGACTAAAAAATGGTATAACAATACTGCTAGATCCTGGCAATGTGAACAGCTACAAATTCTTAAAAGCAACTGGTCATTACGTACCAAAACATTTGACCTAGCAGTTCTACTTGTAGGATGTATCATAAGGTAAAAATCAAATGTAGATCATGCTCTTTATAGCATTATTTAAAATAAGAGCAATAGCCTAAATGCTCAATAGGTAAGGGGTTAGATAAATTCAACGCATCCATATTATGCAGGCATTCTATTTCCTAATGATAAAAATATGATAAATGATATAAATGATAAAAATACACCTAAAATGGCTTTTTAAAAACCAAATATATCTCGATTACATAAAGCAGAGCAAATGGAGACTAAGAAATAATTTGGCACTGTTTTTCAGTATTTTCACAACTTACTCTTAGTTTACCAGTGAAAAAATGTCAAGATAGAAAACATGAACGGGAGGCCCTTTCATCTCCCCAAGACAGAGTCACCAGTGCAGTAGCCTTGCCTGGCTGAGGCCAGCCCTGTTTGCTGCCTTCTCCCAGCTCCAACTCTGCAGCTCCCCCAGGATACAGCTGGGTTTGTTCCCATGACTAGGTCAATCCAATGGGCATACGTGTTTTATCTGCCTAGTAGTGGGGACTAACTCACAGGTGCTCTACCACTGAACGGTATCGCCAGCCCTTTTTGAGAAAGCTGTCCAGGCTAAGCTTGAACCTGTGACCCTCCTACATTAGCCTCTTGAATAGCAGGCGTGCAGCACCATGCCCAGCTGGTCTGGTTTTATGTTCTGGAGTTTTCTTTTGAAACAGGGTCTTGACTATGAGGTTCAGGTTGGTCCTAACTATGAAGCTCATGTTTGCCTAGAACTCAGTGATCCTCCTGCCTCATCCTGAGTGCTGGGATTACGGTATCTTTTGGACTACCTCATCTCATTACCTCTCAATGTCTGAAGCTGTGTTTCAGTGAATCCATACAATTTCAGCACCACCTACAGGTTTAAGAACATACCAAGGTATTGACTTAATTTTGGTGAAGCAGAGAATATGGTGAAACAATGTAACTGTGTAAGTTTATCTTCTAGTTTTGGCTTAAGGAATAAATGACCAGTTGATGATGTCTAGACAGGGCCCAACTCATATTTAAGTCTACTGTAGCATGCTATGCAAATCACGGCTCACAAATCACTGCCACTGCACAAGAAGCTCAACATAGAAAGTGCCAGT
Source organism: Dolichotis patagonum (assembly GCA_004027295.1). Lineage (NCBI taxonomy): Eukaryota > Metazoa > Chordata > Mammalia > Rodentia > Caviidae > Dolichotis > Dolichotis patagonum. The sequence continues at coordinate 5,656 of PVJX010019886.1, forward strand.
GAGCAAGACCACATTGCAGCATTTTAATTGTGCAATACAAAGTATGAACACCCAACAGAGACAGCACAAAAACCTTAGCCCTTTGCCTCAAGTAGTATGAGACAGAGGATATCCCACCTGAAACCACCTCATCTGACATGAGTCAATTATAAGACATCAAAGATGAACACAATCTGTTTTTTTTTTTTTTTTTGGTACCGGGGATCAAACTCACGACCTCAGGCTTGCCTGGCAGGCGCTTAAGCCACTGAGCTAAATCCCCAGCCCACAATCTGTTTCTTTTAGGGGTTGGAGGTGTTACTCAGTTGATTAAACACTGGTGCAGCTGGCCCAATCCCTAGCACCACCTGAGGGTGGGCGTGGCAGTTAACTTTAGAGCTAATTATTTTGTTTGCAGATTGATTTGGTTTAATGGTTTCTATGTCTCCCTGACTTCTGTACATAACTTGAATCCCGGGCTACCCTTCGTTGTGCTCTGCTGTATCCTTTGAGTCAAAGCCTTCATACTTACCCTTCCATCCAAGTTTTTGCAGCTTGTAGACATATGAAAGCTAGTCATTTCAGATATATATACACACACACACCCGCCCCACGTTTCCCAGGCTTTGTAAATTCTGTCTTCCTGTCCACCCTTTAATGGCTGTAACTTTGATCTACCATCTGGACTCCAGAGTGGGCTCTGAACTGACTGATCCCCTTGTATCCCAACAGTACGATTTTCCTTCAGCTGTCTGACCAGGTTGCTTCCCTACTTACACCACTGCCTGCCATTCTATTCTACTATTCCCATTTTGCCTTCTACATTCTAGTATGGTGCCCTTAACAGCTCTTCAGCCACCTAGGGTAACTTCATTTGGCCTTGCTGAGTTCTTCATCCTCATTCTTCAAGACTCAAGGTGTCTTTCTTTAGAAGCCTCTCCTGATCACATCACCTCAGTGCCCATCAACACTTTTCCCAACCATGCTCCTCCACTGTGATCCCAACAGCACACTGTGACAAGTCTGCCAGAGAACTTACCATATTACACTGACACTGTGTCTCCTTAATCTTCCTGTTGCGGGAGCCTGTACCCAGTACAAAGTGAGTGCTCAGATGTTCACTGATCCAAAGTTGCGTTATGGAACTGTTTTCATGTGACCTATTTCAAATTTTAACTTTTCAGCCTTGGTATTGAAAATATTGAATTGGATCTGATAGTAGTGAATGCTATCACTACTTTCATTTTATGAAGCTTCCTGGGGAGAGGGGGGAGAGAAAATGATCCAACTGCAGTTTTTTTCACACAATATTATCGTCTCATCTCTGGCAGACCACAGCCAATCAACAACAAAAATTACAAAACTAGCATAGGGGACTGACTGATGATTGCCTTTTTAACTTCTTATTTGTAGTAATTTTACATTTAGATTTTAGTTAGCAGGTCAGTGGGTAACATACAGTTTTCTCTTTGTCATAAACTGACTTCACTATTTTGTCATTCTTAGTGTTGAGTGCTATCCACCAGACCTAACACTAACATGCTTGGAACCTTATTCCTGGTCATACCCTCTTTGTTCCACCTTGGTTGATGTTTAGAGTTCTATACTTTGTACAACAGAGATTATCATGTCCCCTGCTTCCGTTTTTTCTTCAGAGAGTAAGTCACCATTCAGATTAACCTTCTCCTGGTCAACTCCATATCAGGGTTCCACATATTACTTTATTTTATATATACACATTGTCAAAAGTCATGTTGGCTTTCTTTTATGGTAATTGCTACTGGAGAAACATCTTGTTCCCCCATGCTCAGGTTTTGAAAGTACTCAGTTCTTTATAGAATGGCATTCCACACGATGGCAAACTATTTTACAAACAAGACATACTAATTCACCTAAGTCTTTATTTATTTGGCTCTAGGAAGAATTTGCATGAAAATGAGCCTGTATGGCAGGTACAGAATGTACTGTAACAGCACCAGAGAAGTACAGCCTCTCGCCTCACAGAGCCTCCACTTTAATACATACATGTGACTGCAGCAATAAAACCAGACAGTCCAGGAAAAAATGAGCCCTTTAAGAAAAAAAAAAACTGGTTTAGAGTTAGCTTTTCAAATTGACTGTTCCTTTTCATATACTTAAATTCAAATAATGGATACATTCAGAGGCCCAAATGTTGGCATAGAATAAAATCATGTTCATTTATTTTTTCTGCATCTTAGAATTAAGAGGCATAAAATTAAATATGTTGAATGTAATAAATTCATCCATACAAGTGCAAGTCTCCAGCTGTAATGCAATTTATGTCAGATTTATTATTTTAAAAAATGTACCAGTAAATCAAAAAAGAGGGAGTATGTCCATTTAACTTTTATTGAAGTGTATGTAGGAGGTCTTCAGAAATCAAATGAGCATGAAGTTATGGCCAAACATAAAATATATCAAATTCAGTGAAAAGTTGCTGACCTTAAATAGTAGTTGTAAGAATGACCAATATATATTCTTTGTTAACAACCCCTCACTCTACAGTAAAAAAAAATAAAATAAACATTCAGTAAACATTCTTTTCTAAGGTAGTTTCCCTTATATATCAGTGATTTATCCATTTCTTTTTATACACAAATTTGTTGAACATACCAATCAGTGGTTCTCACAATTGAAAAATAAAAGCACAAAAAAGTTTACACTCTTGTACAGGTAAATAAAAGATCACCTTGAATTAAACTGGATCTCCTTAAGAGCATAGTATAGTTTCAGTTTCATTACCTATTACATAATTAGTTTCTTACATACAAATATTGACATATTTGGCTTGTGCTTCGAAGCCTTTGTGTCTATGAAGTCCACGTCAATGCAGTTCATAATTGGAAGTCACTTGGGAGGTCTTTGCTGCTGCCAGGTTTGACCTGATCGTATGACAGAGTCTCCTCAGCACCTGCTGTGGCCCTGCACACCTCTGAGGCATCATCGGCATCGGGGTCCAAGCCTTCAGGGCAAGGAAGTTTTAGCAGCTCTTCTCGGAGCTGAGCAGTATGCCGCTATACAGGAGAAAATCACTAATGTTAGAACTAGAAACTGCAGGATTCTAGAATATTGCTGAGGGAGGAAAGGGCTTTTAACAAACTCCAAAGCATGTGAACTACAAATATTTACTGAGCATATCTTTGAGATAGTCACTCTTACAGGCACTTAACTACAACATTCTTACAGGCACTTACTACAAGGAAGTAAAACAACAACAACAACAAAAAAAACTGGTAAAAATTTCTACACTTTAAATAACTGATGCTGCTGAAAAGCCTTACAGAATATGCCTCCAGAGCCTATTAGCACCCTGACCCTTATTCACAGAAACAGTATTACTGGTGATGTACAGGAGAGCACTAATCTGATAGTGTTCTAAATTAAAAACGCGTATCGTAAGGCACGTCTGCCTAAATATTTTTTAAAGACATGTCCATAAAATAAACCCAGGCTAGGGCTGTAGTTCAGTGGTAGAGCATTTGCCTTACAAGGTCCTGAGTTACAGCCTTAGTATCACTGAAAAAACAAAAACAAAAAATGTAACTGTTTGAGTGACAAATACTTAGCAAGCAGTAGGTCCTATCTGAAACATCTGCAAAATGTTTTAGATTGTCTCATGTAGTAATTTTATTAATAGAATTTTTAAAAAATCTCAATAAATACAAAAGAATATTTAGAGAGAAATTACTTTGTATTACTCTATGCTGCATTACAGAAAGGTATAAGATGTTCATATAATGGTTGTTTTTTGCAAATATATTTTTCTTAAAATTTCTAAACAGAGAAATGGTCTTAAATATCTCACCAACGCCTTTGGAAATCAGTCACAACCAACAACTGGCTTTGAAAATTAACCAGTATTTTCACAACAGTTTTTATTTGTGAGATGCTGACAATATAAAGAAAATGAGCACAATGAGGAAGACATTACTCACGAGTTTGGAGCCTAAATTTTGGTTGGAGGTATGACAAACAGTTAAGACAACCACACACTTGTGGCTATTTATAAAGGTCAAAGTATATTTCACATGCTGGTAACTCAATTTCCCTATTCCTGGTTTCCTTTCCACTATGCTAAAAATACTAAATAAGGAAAAAGACAAATGTTGCCATTGTGAGGACCGGGCCCAACTGAGATGGGGGACAGGAAGACTGTACTGTGGACTCAAGCTGCACAGCTGCACCTTTGCTCCTTGAGTAGTACTCCCCAGTGAGGCAGCATTACAATTTTATGTGTACTTGTTTCTGAGACACGGTTAAACTATGCAGTTCAGGCTGGCCTAGAGTACACTTTGTAGGTCAGACTGGTCTTCCAAGTGCTGGGATTACAGGCTCGCTCCATCGCTCCCAGCATTAAAATGACAAGATTTGTACTGATTAAGAGATGAAGATTTCCAGGTCAGGGTAGCATTAGACCTAGGACTAAGCAGCTATGTTGGATATAACAGTTATAAGTAATATATGAAGATTTTTAAGACAAAGGTTTAAAATGAATATGAAAAGCTACAAAACCTGATCTGAGGAAAGATTAAGTTCTACTTTTAACAACAAAGCATTCAAGTGAAAATGCCAGAAATGTAATTCAGGAAAAGCTAAGACCAAACAGCTCAAAGAATTGCTTTTGAAGAGTATGCTGGACATGGCGGTACACTCCTGTAATCCCATCACTCAGGAGGCTGAGGCAGGAGGATGTTGCAAATTCAAGGCCAGCCTGGGTTACCAAGTGAGCCCAAGGCCAGCATGAACTGCAAGCAAGACCTTGTCTCAAAAAAACCACACAAAACAAAACAACACAACAAAACAGTAAATGGAAGGTGAGTGTGGTGGGGGAGGCTGAGGCAAGAGGACCACCGAGGGTTCAAACCCAGTCTGGGATAAACAGTGAGTTCAAGGCCAGGCTGAACTACCTAGTGAGACCCTATTTCAAAAAAATTGAAAAAGGAAAGAGTAAATGGCCAAAGCTGGAGGTCCAGATATAATGAGAGAAAAAGAGGGGAGCAAATAAAATAGCTCTGAAGGCCACAAAAGAAAAAACACACTGGAAGAATTAACCATGTAAGAAAAAGGTTAGCCTACAGATGAAAAGTACAGCACAAAAGGCTGAGTTCGGCAAGGCACCAACAAGTAGCCACAGCATGTTATTAAAAACTTCCATGAAAATAATCTCATAGTCTAATACTCAAGGTAGGCCAAATAAAGAAACAAAAGGCAAGAAGTATTACTTGTTCCTGTTTGATAATGAAATAAGTGACATTACTGTGTGTAATGTAAAAACAGAACCAGCTTAGGTGGTATTCTGTTCTTCTCTTTCCCAAAAAAAAAAAAAAAAAGTTTTTAATGGAAAATTTCAAACACACATGAAAGTGGACAGACACAGTCTCACTATGTAGCCCACATTGGACTTGAATGCAGGGTGATCTTCCTGTCTCAGCCTCCCAAACACCACACTGGTTTCCTCTTTTCATTTTATTTGGAAGCAAATCCGAGACATCAAATAGTCTGTCATTCATAAAAAAATTTCTACACAGAAATCTGAAGAGATAGATTATGTTAAAAAAAATCGTATCTAAAATTACCACAAATCTTTAACTAAATGAACACAGTTTTAAATTAGAAGGAAAGAGCCATTTGGAGATAGGGGGGAAAAAAGGGTAAGAAACAGTAAGTAGTAGAGGATGAAAGGCCCAAAAGTGAATGAACAGTAGGTATTTGAAGGCAAGAAAAAAAGGTGGGTATTACAAGGAATGATTCTCATACACAGAGAAAAATCAATCACATTTGTCATGTTGATTCTGGAAATGCTCAAGTGAAAAAAACAACTACTTGCAGGGCGAGGTGGCCTATGCCTGTAATCCCAGCACTCAGGAGCCCGAGAAAGGAGGATTCTTGCAAGTTCAAATCCAGCCTGGGCTACACAGAATTAAACATCAGCCTGAGATACATAGCAAAACCCTGTCTCAAAAAATCCCCCAACAAAACAAAACGACTGCTTGCTTCCTCTGTGTTATCCTTGTCTTTAAATATCTCCCTACAAAACTGTTGGCTTAGTCTCTGTACCATTTTCAATTTTAGGAGCTAAGAATCTACTGTCAAAAGAACATATCTTTTCTTTAGACTTTATGGTAGCAATTTATAATGTTCTAAACTTAAATACATTTTGTTTAATTGCCTCCTTCCTTTTACCATCTGATGGGCATGGTTTGGTCAATGAGTAAAATTTTGTTCCAATTTCGGGACACATGTTAGGCAAGACTTACGGTTCAGATCTAAAATGTCCTCCAAGTGTCATGCAATCAGAGGAGGTGCTTTTGAAAAGTGCCTGGACCATGAGGGTACCAAAATCAACAGTGGATTCATCTACGAATGAGTTCATAGTAGAATGGGCTACTTGGGGGGCCAGCTGGAGGAAACAGTTTACAGCAGTCTTTGAGAGGTACACTTGGTCTCTAGTCCCTTCCTCACCCTCTGGTTCTTTCCTGACTCCACTGCTTCCAGACACCATGAAGAAAGCAACTTTTTTGGGGTGTGCCCTTCTGCTACAATATTTCTGCTTTGGAGCCAAGTGACCATGAACTGACACCTCTGAAACCAGGAGTTAAAAGTAAACCTTTTCTCTTTGTTACCATTCAGCTATTTTGTCCCAGCACTGGGAAGCAGCAGCTGCCTTACTCACCTTGAGAGCTGCAGCATGGTGAGACATGGTCCTGCCCACCCGCTTATCACTGCTGTACTGCTGGATATCTGCAATCCACTCCTCACACTGGGCCATAATCTCAACTCTTTTCAAGTAAAAATGTTTGTGTATAACCTTGGAAAAAAAGAAAACTAAGTAAGTGCATATTTATGTCAAAGGTATTCATGCAGAAATCAAAAAAGAGCCCTTAACACAGAACAGTTCTTACTCTTTATTGTTTACAGGTATGATTTTTATTTTATGAAGTTAAATTTCCTTGTAGCTTACATATGGAATTTTAAAATATCGTATCTTTGAACTTTAAATACGTAAGTAGCAATAGTCTATCTGACAAATCTGAATTAGAAAATGGACATCAGCTTGGAAGTATTATTCTCTGTACTGGTTGAACTCTTATACTGTCTCATGAGCTTCTCTACCCTAAGAAAAGGAGAAATAATACTCACAAAGAAAAATCATTAGACAGAGACCTCAGAATGAGGGTAAAACACCAATATGACCACTGGATTTATATTAGCAGTCACTGGATTTGATGTGCAGGAGACTGAAAAATGAGTTAAGACATAGAAGAAAAGATACTTTCAAAAAAGAAGCACATTTGATTAGAACAATCAGTTAAATATGCATGGATAGAAAATGTTTCCTTTTAATGCATGGGAAGTTCTAACAAATGAGAAGGAATATTATTTCCAATTATATTTCTTTACTGTTACAAAGTCTTTCTGCCATTCTGAGACCCTTGTGTTTATTCTTGAATACCATCACAATGGGGCTTTAATTCATATGTCTCGCTGTTGGGCAGCTTGTATCACTGGTGGTTTAAGCCAGCTAGAACATATGAAGAAAAATATTTGCAGGGTGTGGTAGAGCACGCTTGTAATACCAGAACCCTGGAAGGTTAGGCAGGAGGATCACTAGCAAGGCTGCAAGAAACAAGAAATGCTTCTGCATTGTTGATAGGAAAACAAATTCATAAAATCACTATGGAAATCAGCATGGAGACTCCTTGAAAAAACTAAAACTAGAATAGCAGGGGTGGTGGTATAATGCCTATAATCCCAATACTCACAAGGCTGAGGCAGGAGGATTTGTGAGAGCTCAAGGCCAGCCCGAGCTACATAGTGAGTTCAAGGCTAGCCTGGACTATATAGCGAGACTCTGTGTTAAAAAATCAACACACACAACACAAAAAAATTAAACTAGAAATTCTATTTGATCCAAGTTCTCCCTTCCTAGGTATCTTTCCAGAAGAGTTAATTTAAGCTCATCATATAGCACTGATACATGCACACCCATATTTTTATGTAGCACAATTCATAACAGCTAAATGTTGGAAGTGGCCTATATATTCATGAACAGATGGATGGATAAAGAATATGTGGTATTTATATACAGTGGAGTACTACTGTGCCATAGGAAGATAAACTTGAGGCATCTGTAGAAAAATGGATGCACTTTAAGACTACTGAAGTAAAGAGAAATATGTGTGGTTTCTGTTTTTTTTTAAAATTTTATTTAAAGAGAAAACAAAACAAAACAAAACAAAACAGAAAAAAGGGTAGCAACAATACAAAATTCCAAGGAAAAAAAGAAAAGAGCAAAAAACACTAAGAAGTCATTACTTGAAAACTTATATACAGGAAAAATCCAAAATATACATACAAAGCAAAATAAAGGTTAATGAGAAGTAGGGAGACAGATAATTCTCATATGAGATCAAGACAATTCTCATATGAGATCAAGACAAAGGAGAGGGGGAAGAGGTTAAAAATGTAAACCGTGTCATGTGCAGGTGCCAACTCTCATAAGGAAACATTGTGCATTAGAAACCTGTAAACTGGGCGTGGTGGCACACCCATAATCCTAGTACTATAGAAGCTGAGCAAGGAGGATCACTGCGTGCTTGAGGCCAGCCTGGGCTACATAGTGAGATCCCGTCTCACAAATCCAAACCAAATCAAAACAATACAAACTAAACCTAACCAAAAGAAACATGTACTAATTTTAAAAAACTGGAAAAAAAGTCACATAAAGCAACAAGAACACAGTAAACTCCCAATCAAAGAAAGATTAAGTTTTATAAACTGTTATGTTTAAAATGACTATTACACATACTAGCAGAGTTGCCAAGTACTCTCAAAATGTGAGTCTTAATGACCCAAACAGAAGAAATGCAGGTTTTTCAAGGGAAAGAACTTAAGTTTCATTTATTCTTAATGTTAAGTAGTAAAGAATAAAGAATATAACTGCCTAAAAATATATGTCTTTCATAATATACATGGTTTTAAACTTCATCTGTACTATATTATTGATTTTTAAAGGATTAATGCTAAGAATTAAAAAGATTTATAGGTTAGATTCTTTAAAATATAAAGGCAAAAATAATATTGATGAGATAAATCTCTAACGTCTTTAATAAAGTATTATTGAACATACTTCTTTAAAGCAGGGGGAAGGGTTTCTGATTTGTTCTAGCATAGCCCATTTAACTGTTGCTTGTCGAATGTTTCCATCATATTCTCTAGAACTCTGTGTACCACTGGGAGTGCCTCGAGACCGTTCATATCCTGGTTCATTAAAGTAAGGCTCAGCTACTAATATAAGGGACTGGACAGACACCAACACCTGAAAATAAAGGAAATAAAGAATTATACTGGGACATTTGTACTTCAAGTAAATTTCTTTTTATCCACAAATAATCTCAGTATTGATCTCCATGTATTTCTGTCACCACAAAATTGATTTTCATGACTATGACTCTGAAGTACTTTAATATTATTAAGGCAAAATTAAGCCGTGTACAATAAAGCATTATGAAATATTGTATACCTCTTCAGTTTTATACTCCTGAATGCTTGAATAATAAATGAAGACTGTATTTTTTGAAAATATTAAAAATAAACTAATATTCTACCCATCTATGCCACCTCCCCTTTTGAAGACAAGGTCTTGCTGTATTGCTCTGGCTGGTCTCAAATGCCTGAGCTCAAGCAATCTTCCTGCCTCAGTCTCCTGAGTAGCTGGGACAATAGGCACCTGTCACTGAACCCAGCTACCACACCAGTTATAAATACTGCATCCAAAACGTCCTTACTTTTGCATCTGTATTAGTAGCTGTGTACTTTTAACAATACTCACAAGGAGAACTGCATGAGCCAGTTTTAAATATCTATTCTAAGAAAAATTAACTGCAGCAGCATCACAAAAACCTTATTATTAGAAGTTCACAATGGTAAGATGGACTCAGCATTCTTGATTACCTCTGACCCCACATATTTAACCTGAAGGCTTGTTTCTCCAGGAGTAACACACATGGAGAGAGCTCATTCTTAGCTAATACACTTGGGGCTAATAATCTGGGGTTAATATACCAAAATAAGCAGCTAATATAACATTTGTGAAGGCAGGAAAACATCAGGTATCATCTGCCTATTTCTTTAATGAAAAAAGATCAACACCAATTACATTGGTATTAGTCACAATGATTATGCAATGTCACACATAAGCATCTTGAGTGAAGGTATGTATCTCCTTAGAAGATTTAATATGGGTACTTTGAACCTAAAATTTCTGAACTAAAAGTAGGTATGGTTAAGTATGTATGTTACTTAAGTATGTATGGTTAAGTATGTATGCTACTTAAGTAAGTAAGTATGGTTAAGTAAGAAGTAGGATATTGAGGCAAGGGTCAATTACAGGAAGAAAAGATTTAATCGGTATAACTGTGAGCTATGTTTGAAGCTTTATGAATCTGAATGTAACACTGAAGGAAAGTACTTTTCTTTTGCTAAATACTATTTATATATACAACTGAATACTGTTTTTTTTGTTGTTGTTGTTTTCTGAGACAGTGTCTGACTATGTAGCCCAGGATGGCCCCAAATTTGAAGTTATGCTTCTACTTCAACCTCCCAAGTGGTGGATTACCAGCATGCACCACCATGTCTAGTACCAATTCTGATACTTCTGAAACAGCCTTCAGGGGACAGTTTGTTTTTGTCTCCTGGCCTTTCAAACAATTTTTTACTATAATTCTCCTTTTTCTACAAAAAATTAAATGCCTCTCATAAATCTATATAGAAAAAGATTTATTTAACTCAACTCCTTGGACACAATATAGTTTTGAGTTAAAAAGTTGTAGATTCAAATAAAGGTTTAAAATTACTCCAGCTTCACAGTCTATTTGGTTTAAAATAGCCAAGTCCACTAAAGGAACATAAAGAATGGATGTGTACCAAAAAAATACTTCCATTAGAGAAAAACTGTATTTAAGAAATTGTTAAGTTTTCATTTACTATTAAAAAAGATTAGCAGAGATTAGTATTTCTTTGAATTAAGTTCAAACAATAGTTTATGACACAGGTTCTCTTATTATTGTGTGACACATCAGCATATTTATTTAATCTTTTTGAAAGCAAATACTTTCCTGTCTTTGTTCACCTAATGTAAGATAGAAATGTAGAAAAAGAATCTTTTGAGATAGGTCAACTTTAGTATACTTACCTGGGGATAATTTATAGTTTGCTTTCTTAACCACATAACTGGAATATGAGTCTAAAATACTATAAGCCAGTCCAGGCAGGATGTCCTATGCCTGCAATCCCAACACTTGGGAGGCTGAGGCAAGTAGTTTGCCTCAAGTTTGAGGCCAGCCTGAACTATATAGTAAGACCCTGCCTCAAACAAAGAAACACACACAAAAAACAAACACCCTAAGAACTCTTATGTGGTAGTGCATACCTGTATCCCCAGAACTTCAGAAGGCTAAATAAAGCAGGAGGATCACAAGTTCAACCCTAGCCTGAGGAACTTAGCAAAACCCTGTCTCAGAATAAGAATAAAAATAAATGGCTAGAAATGTAGATGAAAGTGAAGGCCTGGGTTTAATCCTCAATGCTATAAGAAAAACAATCCATCAACTAACCAAATAAAAAAACACATAGCAAAGATAACTGCTTCTACTTCCTACATGAACAAGTGACATAGTGGACAGCTCACATGTCCATGTCTTTGCTGGGATTCTAAACTGTTAGGACAGAGCTTAAGTAAAAATGGGGCATTAGGCAACATATTTCACTATATATGCTCAAGTGACTTATAGACACTAAAAAAATTAAGGACTATGAAATCTGTATGTCAAGTGCAAAGTAATAACTATGAATTCTAAGTTTATGAATTCCAAGACAGCACTTTTGTGCCTGAGGAGTCAATTCTTTAACTAGATTACAGAAAAACCAGACAGTATGTGGAAAAATATGCACCACCAGTAGTTTACTAATTTCTATTCATGTGAGTTTAAGTCCTACAGTGCAAGCTAGGAAACGAGAGAAAAAGAACTAGCTGTATCATCTCACTGCATCATAGTATATTTAAAGCTCTTAACAATTCTGTATATTTTATTATATTACTGGAGATTGAACACAGAGCCCTACACATACATACTATGTAAAGCAATGAACTACAGAGCCACCGCCCAGCCCAACTTAAGGCTTTTTCCAAAGGTATTTTTGACAAAACTAGATTTTTGCCTGAGGCCTCAATTTGAGACTTTAAGCTCTAAATGAGACTTCGCTGTACTACTCATTCATTAACGATTTAGTATTGATATTCTAACATTCTATATTTTTTACTGCATCTCCACTTGGACTTAGTCACAAAATTTTTTTCGGACATACGTAAGTTTTTTATTGTATAAGGGAAACATCAAGTGAAACTTTATTTACTTGCAAAAAGCTTGAGGTCTGAGGATTCCACTTTTCTTCTGGTCTCCCATGCCATGTGTTTAAAATGCTTAAACAAACCTGAAGAAGAGAAAGAAACATAAATAGAAATGAAAGGGATGGGTGGGGGATTTAGCTCAGTGGCTAAGCCTGGCAAGTGCTAGGTCATGGGTTCGATCCCTGGTACCAAAAAAAAAAGAGAAAGAAATGAAAGGACGTGTTATGGTTGGTGTTTAAATGCCCCCCTCCATGCAGTCATGGGGGCGGGACTGGCCTTTCAGATGCGGCAATCTAGTGTTTAATTGGTTCATTGTCTAGCTCTGGGACTGGTGGTGAGTGCTGCACCAGCCCAGGGGCAGGAGCTGGCATACAATATAAAAGAGGGAGGGAGGAGTGCTTTCTTTTTCCCTTTTTGTCCTCTGCACTCTTGTTTCTTGCTGCTGCCATGAACAGTTGTCTCTTAACCACTCTACCCTGCCTTGGAACCAGCTGAATATGGACTCATACCTCCACAAACTGTAAGATAAATAAATCTTTCCTTGGGGTGTTGGGTATTTTGACTTAGTAAGGAGAGAAAAGTAACCAAAACAGCTTAAAAGTAACCAAGACAGAGTTCTTAGAAGAAAAAACAAAGCACTCTCATGTCAAAGCATCTCAGTTTTATGTCCCCAAATGTAACCCTATGGGTTGGTCTGAGAATACAAATTAGCATCTTCTGATGTAATACATAACCTGTATGGGATTGTAACTTTCTCATAATGAAAAGTAGAACAGCACCCATTATAGATTTACGTAAATAATATGTACTTTCATGAAAAACAGCTACTTTCCAAAACCAAAAAATTGTAGTGAAAAAAAGTGGTAGTTTACATTTTAAAAAAATCTTTCTAAATTTTCAAAGTGGGATATGGCTTTAAAAAGCTTGATTTTTGTGTTCACCTATATATTCAATGTACAACATTTTACATTGGTTGAAATATATAGATCACATCTATTCTCATACAAACGTGAAGTTGGAAAAGTGAGGAATCCACAGACCCCTGAAAAGGTATTGAGAATTCCCAGGGTTCCTTGGAACATACTTTAGGACACATTAGATATGTGTTCACTTAGATGACACAATATAAAACCACTTGAAAAACACAAGTAAACAGTTCACTTTGGGAAAAACAGAACTGGCAACATTTTATCTGTACTCCCAAACTATTCTTGTGATAAAAACAAAATTGAGGCATATTACCTTATGTTCTTTTGGCATATGAACTATGACCATAAAAAAATACCCATCAGATTTGTGAATTTTTAATGGTAAACTTACAACTTCCTATTAATGGGAAACAAATTTAGAAGGTAAGGGCCAGTATAGCTCAGCAATATAACTCAGTAGCTCACCAGCACAGTGCCTGCCTGGCAAGCATGACATCTTGATTTCGATTTCCGATACCAAAAAAAAAAGGACAGTAACTGGTATTTCATTTGGTATGTAGTTCCATTGATAAGGAAAAGCCTTTCATCTGAACCACTTTTATTGTTGCATATATCATCATATTTGATCTTACGATCATTCTTACAGATATAAGACCCAAGGTTAAATTCAGTGTATAAATATTAAAAAAATAGGTTTAGGGGTCAAAGGTGTGTCTCAGTGGTAAAGCAGTTGCTTAGAATGTGCAAGGACATAGGTTCAATCCCTAGCACCACAAAAAATACATATGAATAAAGTTTACAACTGTGTGAATTATAGGATACATAGTTATAATGGCAAAAGAAAATAGAACTCTGAACATTGGATTCCTAATCCCTTATCCTTGATCTTTACCACTAAGCTTTATGGAATTAATTTAAATAAATTTTAGTACTTTACATAAACTCTATTCAGTTAATAGTATCTTTCAAAAAGAAGTCAATAGTGCCATTTTCTTTTCCCAGTTTAAAAAAACTACACACCACTCTTCCAAAGAAACCAAGGTGCACCTCGGGTTTCCTCCTATAAATCCAGGAAAAGAATTCTAACCTTTTTGATATGACCTAATGAAGAAGAAATGGTAGCATGGCAACTACAAATCAAAGAAGGCTGATCCATTGAAAGTTAACAGGGCAAAACCAATGGAAAACTTGGGGTCGCTTTTAATAAAGCAGAGTCACTTCAAATACATGCTGTTCTCACCAACAAAAAAGTATCTACTTATCAAGTGTATGTATTTTTTCTTACACTGCAGTGGTTTCTAAACATTAAATTTTAAGCAAGGAACTTTCCACTGAAATTTCACCAAACTGTCCAAAATTATTTTGAAAAGTTATGATTGCTACTTTAAACCTAATTTTTAAAGGTTTCCTGCCAGGTGAGATGATTTTCGTTGTACCTCTCCTTTTGATCAGTTTTGTTTATGGCAAAACAGCTTCATATTTTTAACAGGAAAAATGAAAATATTAATATAAACTCTTAAAAACAGGTTCACAATTTTTTTCTCATAGAACATAAAAGTGGTTTTGATAGCAAAAAATGTTGCAATATGCAAACAAGAATGTTGATGGTGCCGTGGTTTTGGTTTTTGTCAGCTTTCAGGCATTTGTGAGAAACTGACTAGACTGAGACACAGAAATGAAAGCCAAGACAGACACTGGCTATGCAGTATTGTGAGGAAAAACATCTTTCAGCAGTTGCCACAGAATTTGATAAATAAGTTTGTCTACTGGTAATACTTTTTTTTGGGGGGGGGGGTACCTGGGATCAAACTCACGACCTTGCGCTTGCCAGGCAGGCACTTACACTGCTGAGCTAAATCCCCAGCCCTTCTACTGGTAATTCTTAATGCATCAAGTGCTTTTACTAGAGTGTTTTTTTGCTCTTCTCGGTTCCTTTTATTTGTCAAGCAAAAATTTACACTGGGAAGCAGCGCATGTAGAAACCCATGTCCTCTTATATAAAGATAAGCAAAACAAAATTTTTGTTCAAATTATACAGAATCTTTGGATTTAATACATTGGCATTAGAAACAAAAGACTGCAATTACACTACCTTGCCATCATTGTACAGGTTTGGATTGAATCGTACACTATGGCCGCCAGTTGTCTCGAGATTCACAAGAGGCGGTGAACTTGGATAATCTTGAGGAAAATACACATCAAACTCAAAGCAGCCATTTGCATAGGGGGTATCAGCTGGCCCAGTTATCAGAACCTAGTATGTACAAAACCACAAAGAGACCTGTGTCACTGTTCTGGTATTTAGCAAAGTAAAACATAACATGAAATAAGGAAAACACAACATGAAATAAGAATCTTCTCCTGGTGGCCAATAAATACCTCTACCAGAATATGTTAAAATGAAATCAGAAGTTATATTTTAATAAAGTACAGATTGGAAGAAAATAAACACAGGACTAGGAAATGCTTGTGGATTAGAACTAGTGACATGGTTTTGATGGGACCATGTGAAAGAGATGCCTTGCTAGGTAGGTGCTGCCTGCCTGTAACTTCAGTAGTCAGGAGGCTAAGGCAGAGAGATGATGAGGCAGAAGCAGGAGAATCACCATGAATTTGAGGCCAGGTTGGGTTACACAGTGAGTTGAAGTTAAGCCTGAGCTACACAGTAGGATGCTGCTTCAAAAGTTGAAAAACAAAAAAGTCAAACCAAACCAAAAAGACCTATTGCAGCAAGAAAGTTTACCTATCAAATGTTCTGTAAATCACTAAATCACTTTTCCTGGAAAACTTCATCACTTTCTCTATATTTTCAACATTTGAGAATCTATGTACACTACTCTATCTCAGCACAATTTTTTTTTCTTTTTTTTTTGTACCGGGGATCGAACTCATGACCTCGCACTTGCCAGGCAGATGCTTAGGCCACTGAGCTAAATCCCCAGCACACTACTCTATCTCAAGGTATGAAGATATCGGTTTTAAATCTTCAGGAAAGGTACTACATAAGAAACAGCTTTTTTATATTCCTTTCTAGGATAATGTCAAATAGATAACGGGACAAACGTTCTCATATAACGTGACAAGAAGAACTAGAAAAAATACTAGGTGTTTCTCTTAGTAGTAGTCCAAAAGACTGCAGAAAACCTAACAATGAATGTAATAACTACTTGTAAATTTCATGAGTCATCCAAAAGATATTTAGTATGTAACCTAAAATCAACAAAGTCTTTTGACAGTAAGAGCTGTGTGTTGAGGCAAATGGCCTTAGAGTTTCAACATGTGACAAATCTGATTTATGGTATGGGACTCTCTGCTGAGATCTTTCAGGTACAGGATACTAAACAGAGGAAAGCCCATAAGTATTAAGTCCTGTAGGCCATTTAGTGATAAAGTACATGCCTAGGCAATAATCTTATAAAGGGTTCTATGGTTTGTAAGAAAAAAACCAAATGTGGTCAAATAGACAAGGTTTATGGGAGTTCTGCAGGAAAAAAAAATACTGAAATGACAAAACAAGCAAGGAAAAAAAAAGCCAGAAGTCAATGTGTCAAAAGTGTTACGTGTCTTTCTGAAGAACATAAAATACTTAACCCCCCCAAAACAACAACATATTTTAATTTATCCATTAAAATAATTTATTATTAAAAAATAAAATAGTTAACCTTTGAATTAAATCATAAATGTGAAGAGTCATTATCATCAGGACTTTTTGGAATTTAAGATCACATCACCATGGCATTAAAACATACAGAAACATTACATATTTTTGTATTTCTATTACTTTATTCATAGACCATATGCATTTATAAATATAAAGGCTTCCCAGAAAAGATTAAATTTTGAAGATTTATACTGTAAAACATAGGAGGACTAAGTCAACTTGGAAGAAATTTTGCAACTTTTCCTAATAACATTAAGTCCTTTGGCACTATGCTCCAAAACTGGCCATATATAAGAAGGCCACCTTTTGTTATTTTTCTCTAAATTTTTATTTTGAGCAGCAGTGTGATTCATATATCTGGAACTAACATTACAGTCTAAAGTGGTCACCAAAATTTTATTAAAAATTTTTAAAAAGTCATCCTATTTCTGGTATTCTGTATCAATGTCTGAGTAAGTAGATTAACCAGGGAGATAGGAGCCAAGTTTTGTTTTAACCTTCATAATGTCAAGTCGTTCCTCATCACAGCGTACAAACACACTGGAAGATGAAGACAGAGGCAGTGAGGTTGAAAGGGTCACAGCTTCCTGGGCAAGGCGGCGGGCTCTGGCAGCACTGTTTGCATCATTTGCATTTTTCATCTGAGACATGTAGTGGTAGTTTACTTTAAAACCCAACTTCCCATCCTCATCTTCAGAAACCATTTCAAATGTATCTAAAGAAAGAAGAAAAATTGTAACTGGGTAAAAAGGGAATGAGAATGGAAGACAGCCCCAACTTCCCATCCTCATCTTCAGAAACCATTTCAAATGTATCTAAAGAAAGAAGAAAAATTGTAACTGGGTAAAAAGGGAATGAGAATGGAAGACAGCTATTATAATGACTCAGATCACAAATAAATCACTAGTAAGCTTCTTTTACCCCAAATGGAGACAGTATCGCTGTGAAAGAAATGCAAGTAGAAATGCTTACCTAACATCTGCCTGTGTGTTAAAACTACTGGATAGAACACATAATGAAAGCAACATCAGTAAATGATTTTTAATTAACAGTTTGGAAACACTGTTGGGTTATATTAAAAGTCAGTAACAGCCATGATATTTATGACCCGGTAAGTAAAACAAAACCTAAAGATCAATTTTTTTGACCCCATTCCCGACTCCATCAATGAAATATTTACTTCCAACATAAACAAATATAGACAAACACATTTTAGGATCTTTTCTCAAACATACTCTTAAGGAAATAGCATGAATTTTCCTATCTTTGAACATGGAAAACTTAGTAATGCTTGAGATCTTTTTGGAAAATTTGAGGGTTAAGTATAGCAAAAGCTAAATGATTTCTACTGAGGTTTCAAAGTATGATTTAAAAAAAAAAACTCATTTTCTGAAGCCTACTTTAATGTTATTTCTGATATAGTGAAAGTACCTTGGACTAGTTCTCAAGGATGAAAATGAAGTAAATATGTAATTGTTCCTATACGGCTAGCTCTCAATTTGGAATTTAAGTGGGTATATTACAGATGTACACCTTACAAAAAGTACTGGTATGATCTTTACATTAGTCCTCAAGAGTTTAAGACTGAGAAACACTAAAACTAGGCTAAGCTTAACAGTGTTTTCTTGCCAGGCGTGGTGCTGCATGCCTGTAATCCCAGCACTCAGGAGGCAGAGGTAAGAGGATCATTGCAAGTTTGATACCAGCCTGGGCTCAAAAGTAAGCTCAAGGGCAGCCTGAACAGCATAGCTAGACCCTGTGTCTCAGAAAAGACAATCAATCCATCCATCCATCCATCCATCCATCCATCCATCCATCAATCAATAAAAGTAAACATATATATGTAAGTGTTTTCTAAAGAGGCCTCTCATGGAACTCTAAAAGAATTAAGAGTAATAAATTATTGAAAGTTCCATGTTTTAGTTTCCAGTAGGCCAGGATGTACTGAAATGGAGAGCTACTGAAAGTAACAGGCAGGGGTGGGGTAGAGGCAGTAGTGTGTTTATAATGCCTGTGTGAGACCCTGGGTTAGAGTCCAGCACTGTAGGAGTGTAGAAGAGGAGGGAGGATCTTTCTGTTTTGTAGACATACAGTTGTGCTTTGATTTATTTAGAATTCTATAGGCTTCCTACTGAAGTTGCCATTTTTTCCAAATATGAATACTGTATTACTATACAGATGTAAATTCAAAAGATAAAAATGATAAAAATTTTCTATGTATACATAAAGAACAGTTCCAATTACAAGCAAGACCTAAAATCTTTACTGTTAAAACTGAAAATGAGAATACGAAGACAAGATGGTGGACTGGTAGGTAGCAGGAGGGAGACCCTCTCTGAGAGAGACAGCTCAAATGCCAGAATAAAACACCCTGGAGAGACCCAAACAGATAGAGATGGACTCTCACAACCCAGGAAAAAACTAAAGTGCAAAAAACCACTCGAATATGAGGTCCTGGGGCTACTATTAGTGAAGATAAGATCAGCGAGCATGGGGCCCTCCTCGAGCCCCCTGAATTCCTGCCCGACCTGAACAAGCGATCCGCACCAAAGTGACTGGCTTGAGCCTCCAGAGCACAGAGCTGAACAGCCCTGCATGCAGCTCGCCAGGACGGGCCCTGCATGCGACCCACCCAGAGGCACCGTGAATTCCCACTGCAGCCACTTTTTGTTCAAAGTGATCTTAGTTTGCTTTGCCTTGTTTAAGTTCAACACACATTAAGGTATGGACAGCTGTTTTGAGGAGAATGAGAGACACTATGACAGACATTCTTGGCTTCCCTAATGTCTGATCTTGAAGACCTGAAATGCCCTCCTCATCCTGCTCAGATCAATTCCATACTAGGTTGTTTCATGTGAATTCCCTTTATGTGACAATATGGACAACTATTTGGAAGAAAACAAAGAGTCAATATGATAGTGAATATCTCCGATTGTCTAGTTCTGAAATTTTTGTCTCTTACATTGCTTTCTTGTGATCCGCTTTGCTCTGTTTTGTTGTGTTTAATTCTACCCTTTTGATACAATTGCATGTATATTTGCATGGGTAAGATGGATGACCATATTGCTGTTTTTGTCAGATGATGGAGCAGAACTGTTAACAGTCTCACTGTTTGAATGTCTACTTTACATGTTTTAACTTTGTAATTTGAACAACTATTTCCAAGAAGTCAGTATGTAATTTGTCAAGCAATAATTTCTTAGGTTTTATTGTTATTGTACTTTTCCTTTTTTCCTTGGAATACTGTATTGTTGCTACCCTTTATTCTGTTTTTTTTTCTCTTTAAATAAAATTATTTAAAAAAAAAAAAGCAACTGAAAATGAGATCTCAATGAATGAAAATTTTTAACTTACCAAACTGTAGTTTCTTCATAACAGCCACATATTTTTCTTCAAGTGATTTTAATACTGACAAAGGTTTGGGTTTCATAGCCACCTTCTTTGAGTAGTCACCTAGTTTTTTTTCTGTTATTTAATATTTCAAAATAAAAAACGTAAGTGTTTATTTTTGAACATTAAAAATAATTTGCTGTTGAGGTACAAATTTTAAATCACAAAAGATCATCAAACTCTCCATTATCATCTTCCTATTTTACCATTTTGAGAACAAAGGATTTCTATTTCATGAATACAGTAACAAGCAATCACCTACTCAACTTTAAAAACAAACAACACTACCACATTCCTATTTTACTATTTTGAAAACAAAGAATTTTTATTCCATAAACACAGTAACAAGCAATCACCTAACCAACTTTATTTGTTTGTTTATTTTCAGACAGGGTTTTGTTGTGTAGTCTAGGTTAGCCTTGAACTCACTTATGTAGTCCAGGCTGGCTTCGAACTCATGGAAATTCTCCTGCCTCAGCCTCCCAAGTGCTGGGATTACAGGCATGCGCTACCAGGCCTGGCAACCTAATCAACTTTAAAAAACAAAGAAGTGGGGCCAGGGATTTAGCTCAGGGGCATAAGCGCTTGCCTGACAAGCATGAGGTCATGAGATCGACCCCTAGTACCCGCCCCGGGGCGGGTGCGGGTGGGGATGGGGATGGGGGTGGGGGGAAGTGAACTGATACATGAACAGTCATTATTCTTATCTGCTGGTAATATAGTAAATGTCAATTTAATCTAAATTCTTATACATAGTCTTAATGTCCCATTTCCTATCTAACAAAATAGCATTTTTCAATTCATAAGAAATTTAAGATGCATGCTGTTGTTTTAAAATTGCAAATTATTCATGACTGAAATGGGCCAAGAACAAAACCTAGCAGAGAACAAACTTTGCAAGTAAATGCACTTGCCTGAACATTATTAACACAACAGGAAGGAAAGGTCAGTTTTCCATAGGTAAATGAGCTATTTTGCATCAAATGAAAGGTAACATAAG
Organism: Dolichotis patagonum; assembly: GCA_004027295.1. Lineage (NCBI taxonomy): Eukaryota > Metazoa > Chordata > Mammalia > Rodentia > Caviidae > Dolichotis > Dolichotis patagonum. The sequence continues at coordinate 27,048 of PVJX010019886.1, forward strand.
AGAAATGCATCATACCTTGATTTGCTTGCCTTAAACTGGTGGTAGCTGCATAAACTATCTCAGCAGTTTTTTGGATGTCTGGTACCAAAAGAGTAAGTCCTTCTGGTTCTTGATCAGAGGCATCTGGTTTCACTCCTGTTTTAACATTTTCCCTTTTAGATCTGAATTTTTTTTAATATGGAAAGAAAATGCAAGAAAAATTAAGTCCTTGGGACTGAAAATCAATACCTTCATAAATTGATAACACTGGCTATAAATGAGTGTGTATTACTTTTCCTATATGAGCTATAGGAGTAGTTTAAATTAGGTTCCTTGCTGCTTTTCAAACCACAGGATACGTCCCATGCTAATAAAGTTATAGGAAGTTCTTCCCTTCTAATTAAAAAGATAAAAGATAATTGTACAAATGTCATGCTCTAAAATAAAATACACTGCTAACTGACATGTCCTTCACATCTTTAAAACTACATTTAGTTAGAAATATCTACAGAAAGCAAACTCACTTCTATTGCTTAAAGAAGTAACAAATGATTATCTTCTAAGACTTAAGAATCAAAAGAATGCTATGTAGTTTATAAATTCTAGCTGTGAAACTGCTTAAAAATATATTAATTTCTATGAAATAATTTCAGAGTAGGATGTAGATTCATTACTGGTTCTCTTACCAAAATGTGCTTCTATACACTGAACTTTTTGTTAAACACTATATGTTATTTTTAGAACACAAATTATCTCACTATCAATTTTAGAACCTAAAAAACAAAGGGTGATCAAGTTACACAATGAATATCTACACTAACTTTCTTTTTGTTTTTCTTGCTCATTCTCTTTCTCTCAACTTTTACTTGTCCATGTTTGCAGTACATAGTGATTATGTTGTTTTCTGAAGCATGGTTTTGCTATGTAGTTTCAGGCTGGTGTTGAACTCACTATGTAGCCCAGGGCAGCCTTGAGCTTGCAACGATCCTGCTGGCTCAGTCTGAATGCTGGGGTTAGAGGTATGTGCAATGTTGAGTGGCTTAAAAAATTTATTACAGTAAAAGACACACTACTAGCAATCCCTTTCAAAATACTCCCCCTTGCTTCAAGCACACGTATCCCATTATTCTAGTCACCTTCTGAAGCAGTTCTAGATGTCTGCATTTGTGTTTTATCGAGGTGTGATCAGAACTATGTGGAACGCTACCGCAACAACACAACAGAAAGGGAGGCCCCCAGTATTACGGTTCCTTCTCATCCACTGTATCTAGCACCATGCAACCCCTGGTTCTTCTCCAGAGTCAAAATGCTCACAAAAGATAAACATCTTGAATAGATTCAGGAATTGAGGGAGCCACAACAACACACCTAGAGACATGAAAGAGGACTTCAACTACTTCAGAGGGGGCAACAACAATGGAATAAGTGTGTGAAGAAAGAGGGATTATTTCAAGAGAAATTAATGGCAATATAATTTTTGCTATAATAAAATTTTAAAATATTCACGGTATTTTTCAATCAAACATCATATACCCAGTCTTATATTAAACTGTTCTAACAGGTTGTATTACAGCAAGGTTTTAGTGTAGAGGATATCTACATGTTTCTTAAATTATATAAGACTCACTAAAAAGCACACTAAACATTTCCTTTTCAACTCCTAGCATGTTAGCCACACAATACACATTTACCACTTAGTTTCTTAACTTAAAAAAATCTGTATTTTCATTAATTAAATACATTTCAAACAAACCCAAATCACATATAAAAATGTTTAAAATATGCTAAGGCACGAACTAAACTATACAGCACATATTTTTTTTTTTTACTTGTATACCTACCAACAAAAGGACTTGGTCATTATCTTAAAATAGTATTACACAGAATGAGCATGGAGTCTTAAAGAATGTAAACACAAAGCAATGTAGAAGAATCTGTAAAATAATGTCACCTATGTACAAATGAACCTTAATCGTGAAGGTAAAAATCTGATGAGAAGAAATGCAATGCTTGACAACAGATAAGATATTTCTGTAGGCAGCAAGAACAAATGTATAGAGTATCATTCATGTGTTTTGATTGGTTCCAACAGTGTGTGAAAAAACTATCACCCATAGACATTCCTAACTATAAGTTATATACTATATCTCACCTGGCAAGATCACTTGAGTATCAATGAATCACTTCCCCTTCTCCTGTATGTTCTGCTTTTATGTGCTCTGAGAATGTAAGAAGTCACAGAGAACACATGTCCACATGCAGGGAATCAGCTGGCACATGTACTCTAGACCATTTTAGTCATCAACATCTGTGTGTATACTTATGTAGATATATGTATTTGAATGTATATTTAAGGAGAGTACAATGAATGCTTTAGAACTGAAATATCAAGACACTTTCACTGCTACAGTCAAATAAGACATTGTTATCTTTTATAGTCACAAAATAAAATTGAGAGTACAGTTTAATAACGAAGCTGGTCATTTCATAATAAAGAAATAATTCTGGCAGGGAGTTTAATCAGATTTTGAACTCAATTTGTAAAAAACTGTTAATAGTGTTAAATACTGAGACTCATTCAATTTTAGTATTTGTGCTGCCGAAGTAAGCATGAATACTGAGAATCAAGAAAAGTACTAAAGCTCTCCTCAGTACCCTTTTTGAATTTACAAAGACTTTACTATCCTCCCCAACTATAGATGATTCTCTATTGTTAAACCTAAAAACAGTACTAGGGCCACCGAATTATAATAAGTTGCTTGAGAAAAAAGTTGTGGTTTTATCAGTAACAAAATAAAGATGACTTTCTCAGTCTGTTATTAATCTGCGGAACTATCATACTCTATTTAATAAAGATTTCACTTTTTAAAAAATGTATTTTTCCAAGCAAAGAAGGAAGACATACAAGTGAAGCTCATTTTTTCCAGAACAGGTGTTTTTTTTCCTTGAAAAAAATAAGGTCTCACATGGAATATGAACTGTATCAATATAATCTAGGAATTTGTTGTATTTACCACCATTACATATAGGATGTACCCTTGAAAAACCACTGATTGTAAATTTCAAGCCCTATTACTAAGTAGCAAATTCTTAATTCTGGATTTTAAAAGATTAACAGGAAATTATTAAAATAGTATGAATGAGATAGTAATTTTTAGATTTTTAAACCAAAATTAAAATTTAAGAAATGATTATGCATACCTTGTATTAAGATACAACTGAATCATGAAGTAGATATATTTTAGACCTTTTACACAGGTTCTAATGAAAATTTTTACCTTGATAATCTCTGAAAAAGCATACAGAAAAAAAGAATCTCCAACAGATGGCAGTATTTTGAATACATGAAGAACACACACTACCTGCCTACTAGTAATTGCAACTATTCACTGTCTGACATGGAACTATAGTGAGTAGTTTTTTTCTATAAAAGTTGCTGTCAACCCATATGTAGGCCCAGGCTCATGAAAAAAGGCCATACCTTAGCTCACATCCTGAAGTCTGTGTGAAAAGCTATTTGAGTTCAAGGCACCTAGCTGGAAGTAGGTCTTTGAGACTGACAATGGATCCAACATGGTAAAAGCAATCAGCGACGGCCGCTACCATGGTATCCGCTGCTTTGTGCATACGTTGAATCTGGTTGTGATCACTGCCCTGAAGAAATATGAGGAAGCAACTGAAGTTTCTACTATTGCACAGGATCATCTGCAAACATTTTCCACTATACTATGAATTCCAACTAAATAGCTAATAAATTAAGCAAATTCTGGCTCTGTGAATTGTAAGTTTTCGCTCTGTAAACTAGGATGTGAGCAAAATGGGCAGACCTTTTTTTGTGAAAACAAAAGGAAAAAAAGCACTCATATCTCAACTTTTATACTGAAGTCCTTCTACTAATAGTACCATACAAATTAAGTCAGCTATGAAGAGTAAATGTAACCACATCAGAATCATGTTCTTTTATAATCCATAAACTGAAAACAGCTTAATAGAGCTATTGTCTCAGTAGAACATTTAGGGAAAGACCTCTTTAAAACCCTACTCTTCTAATTCTAAAGCCAAAACTATCACATGGTTGAAACACACTCTTCCCTCCTTTAGTCTGGCTTTCATGCGTTCAGTTCAGGCTGGCTTTGACCTTGCAGTGATCCTACTGCTGAAGTGGGGATTACAAGCACGCACCACTGTGCCTGGCTGAAACATACAAAACATAGAACCACTTGAAGACGTTATCTGGAAACTACACGCTAAAATGTCAACATTCAGAACTGTTTAAGAATTACCACTATTAGAAAAAGATTGTAAATTGCGAGGATGAAAATCTCATATTTACCTATGAAACAATCATACTGTATCCTTTAATTCTAAAGCTCTTTGACAGAAACAGTTTAAAGCAAATTAAGGTTGAGGTACACTTTTTTTTTTTAAGTAGTACTGTGGAAAATAATCTGCTTTTAATGTCTCCAGAAAACATGAAAATGGCTGGTGTAATGCACCAGTAAAGGAGGCAAATACTTCTAAAAACTGTTTCCCATGATTAAGTTATAGCTTAGTTTTTACTCAACAATTCCTTTTTATTTTTACATAAATCCTCCCTTCTTTCCCCTCTTTTCTTCTTTCTTTTTTTGGTTTTTGGAGACAGGTTTTCACTGTGTAGTTTAGGATCATGAACTCACTATGTAGCCCAGGCTGGCCTCAAACTTGCAGTGATCCTCCTGCCTCAGCCTATGGAGTGCTAGGATTATAGGAGTGTGCCAATATGTTTACCTCTAAACTCTTTCTCAATAAAATTCTCAGTTTAATTTTTAATGATTCAAATGAAAGCTGAAAAAAATACAATGGCTTGCCTTGGGAAGCTTAAATAAAAAAAGCATAAAAGAAGTAAACACTTAAAACTGGTACTAAGAAACAAAAATAAAATTTTGATTTCTACAGGGTATTACCACAATTTACAGGTCAGATTAGACACTTACATAATGAGGGCACTATTTGCAATTACAGATTGGAGCTGTCACAAATCATTTGGCTCACCAGTTTACCAAGGGTTCACCCAATTGAACCAGAGAGAACAAAGCAAAACCACTGTTGGGATTATTGCCTCTGACATCAGGGGAAGGGAAAAAACAACAGAACTTGCTTCAGGTCACCAAAACAACAAAAAACAAAAAACAAAAGACCTCCCAGAACTTAAGAGAAAAATGCCAGGGACTATCAAATACCTTTTGGCTAAGAAATCAGGCCTTTTTCATTTTGTAGATATGAGGGGCAGAGGTAAAACAAAAGAAACTAGGACATGTTTTTCCAACAGAGACCAAAGCAGATGGCCCAGAACTGAACTTCTTTAATTGACTTAAGTCGTATAATTTGTATTTTTAGATTCAAACAAGAGAATCTGATAGAAATGAACCCCACAAAAAAGATTAAATAGGGGCTGGGGATCTAGCTCAGTGGCACAATGCCTGTGTGACAAAGCACAAAGTCATGGGTTTGATTCCCAGTACCAAAAAAAAAACCCTAAAAAAACCCAAAAAACCAGATTAAATAATTTATTACTTGGGGACATAAAAGGTGAGGTTTTCCATAAGAGTTATTTTAAAGTATGGTTGACTTCTTTCCACCAGAAAAAAACCTCTGAAATAATAAAAACAAACAAAGAAAAACACACCAATGAACAATTTTCCCTTTCAGTGCTGTCACAGAGAAGTTAAATATCCAGAACCTCTTACAGTGAACAGAGTTAGTTTTGTGACTGTTGCCCCCAGCGTCACTGGGGCATGAAAGTGGGCTTTGTGCAAGCAGAGCAAGCACTCCCGACTGAGTTATATCCCGAACACTTTTTTAAGATTTTACTTTTAGATGGAGACAAGATGGCGGACTGGTAGGTAGCAGGAGAGAGACCCTCTCTGAGAGAGACAGCTCAAATGCCAGAATAAAACGCCCTGGAGAGTCCCAAACAGAGAGAGAGAGACTCTCACAACCCAGCAAGAAACTGAAGTGCAAAAACCCGCTGGAATATGAGGTCCTGGGGCTACTATTAGTGAAGATAAGATCAGCGAGGATGGGGCCCTCTTCAAGACGCCTGAATTCCACCCGACCTGAACAAACGATCCGCACCCAAGCCACTGGCTTTAGCCGCCGGAGCGCTGAGCTGAACAGCCCTGCGTGCAGCTCACCGAGACCGGCTCTGCACACGACCCACCCAGAGGCACCGTGAATTCCCACCGCAGCCGCGCTGAAGTCGGAGGTCGGGCAGTCCAGCAGTTCTCGGGGATACGGTGAGTGATGGGAATAAGACCCTCCCGTGGGAAAGGGGAAACCGACTGGACAACATGTTGGATTTGGACAGGACAGCACTAACTCCATAAGGAAGTGGCTTCAGCTGGTTACTCCCCTTGCCGAGCAGATTGGTGGAATCTGCTTGGACTAGGCCACGCCCCTGAGATCAGTGCACACTGATGCAGTGAAGGCCTGCAAAGGTTGACTGGCCCAGAAGGGAGGAGCTAGCGCACACTGCCCATGGGGGAACTCTAATCTCTGATAACCTATTGAAGAGGGCTAAAGCTCCTAGCCTGCGCCCTCTAGAGGAGCCTTAAACAACAAGAAAAGGGTCTGGGAATTACACTATACACTTGTATGGAAGGAACCAAAAACATGACAAAAGGGAGAAATAAGAAAACACTCCCAGCCTCCAACCCTGAGAACACTGATCCAGGAGAGGTAAATACAAAAGGGATTGAGGACAGCAAAAAAGCAACATCAAACACAACATTAGCGGACATGAAGAGATATCTTCACGACCTCGTAAGCAGGACCAAAACTGAAATATTAATTCAAATTAAACAACAGATAAGTAGATTAATAAAAGAAGGGCTGGGCACCTCTCAAGAAGACACAGACAGAAGAATGGAGGAACATAGATGGAGAGAAAAATTTAATGAAGAATTCAGAAAAAACCTAGAATTCATGAAGCAGATTCAAAGAGATTATCAGGAAACTAAAGACTCCATAGAAAGCTGGCAAAACTGCTTGAAAGAAACCAAAGATAGACTATCAAAAATTGAACACAGGCTTGCAATGTGGGGTCATGAAAGGGAAGATCTCTTAAAAATAACAAGG
>PVJX010019887.1:0-34164 GCA_004027295.1 Dolichotis patagonum
CCACAAGTTCATAATCTCAGACTATCCATGGGTCATTTCTAATAATATGTGAGCCCTTGGCTCAGGTCTAACCTGATATGTGAACATAATATGTGAGCCCTTGGCTCAGGTCTAACCAGGATCCAGTCAATACCATCAATACTGCAATCACATCCAAGGCCATCAACCTCCACTTGTATTATCTCGTCTTGGCAGAGAGTCCTTGCTATTGTCAGACTGCAGCGCCCATTTTCCTGTGGAGTGGCAGCTGCGATTCGTTCTAGGATCCTAGAGACCAGTTGACATTTCCTGATATGTGGTTCTTTCAACTGCGTGGCAATTTGCTTCTTTGAGGCCAACAAAAAGGCCTTTCTCTACTTTGTCATGATGGAGTCGTGTATATTATAATGTAATCATCAGCATGGGCTCACCACAATCTTAATCATATAACATTACTACTCATGGGTGCCACCAACACTCACCGTGGTGGGTGTTTGTCAGAGTCATCAGGAAGCCACTTTGAATTTTGCCAACCACCATGCTCATCACTAAGGATTGTTTTTATTTTATTCACATGTAATGGAATATCAGAAATCTTTGCTTTTCTCAGAACTCAAGGCCCCCAAAATTTGCATTTATTAAGGTTTTGATAATGATACATTTTGAATTACAAAAGCAAAATCTTTTGCACTTGAAGAGTCCAATTTTTACTACAAATATTTCCACTAGTAAACATCCCATGTGTTCATTCTAATATTTGTAAATGGAGCTTTTTATTATGTGTTAGTAGCTGTCATATACTTAGAATTTAATACGATTATTTCTCTTAAATTTACCTTCTCTCAGCTGAATTAAATCCAAAGTGCTAGTAATATAGCATTGTGCTTACTGCTAAATACAAAAACTGTTTGGTTTAGTTAAGTTTTCAGGAGGCTCTTAAAAACATAAAATAGCAAATGGTTCAGAATTAGGAAAAAGTCACATCTTGAAAATTCAAGTTTAAGAAAGTTACATGTTTACTCAAGGATAAATTATTTTAAAAATCATTCTTTAGAATTTTATCACATAGGTGACAGGGATAATAATTATAAATAATTTAAGATAATATTCTCCTGTCTCTCCACATACTTTTAAAGTAAAAAGAAGGAAGAAACTTAAAAGATATATACCTTTGCTTTGAGTATTTTCCTTAAATCACATAATACAATGCCAAAATTGTCATGAAATAGGTCCAAGAATGTTAAATAAAAACACAAAAACAATAAAAGTCATAATTGTACATGACTTCTAAAATAAATATTAAGACATAAATTTGATACAAGTACAAGATAGTTCCCTGTAATAATTGTGCATTGAATTATTTTATCAGTTTTATCTTGATTTTTACAAACTGATTTTTCTAGGGAGTACTCCATGTAAATAGGTTTCTTACCAAAACTACACAGATTGGACTGAAATTTTGTCTGTGCTAATCAGAATCTAATTTGAATAAGTTCATTTTTCTTCATTGTGTTAAAATTTTGTAAAGACAAATTTCTATTAATATAATTTCAAAGACAAAATACTTCATTAGAAACATTCTATTTTTCAAAGAAATAATTTTTATGCTAATTATTAAATATATTGTCCATCCATTTAGTTCTGTTCATTCCCACTGTATTCGATGTTAGTACTCAACACATAATGTGGGTCTCAGGATAACAGTGTAACTCAGTTCTTCAAAGATCCTGCCACAGTGCTATCATCTCATGATCCACGGTGTAATTAAAAAGAAATCTTCTCTTTTCTTGCTCATAATATGAATTTCATAAAAGTGATGTGGAAATCTTAAAATCAGGAATTGCTGATGAATTTACAGTGTTTCAGATTCTCTGCGAAGTAGTTCAAAATTATATGACTTGCATTTCAATGGTATATGTGAGAAGTTGGAATTCAAATGACTTATGTTCCATGCGAAGAACAAAATTGATTTTAATAACTTCAAATTTAATGCAATATGCACACTCACATTAAGTATCAATGTCCCTCAAGCATACCCCTATGTTAAATTCAACATCACATTCACCAACTAATGATTACTCCTGAGTTAATATCAATGATGCCCCACCAACGATTGTTCCTGATGGAAATGTTTAGGCTTCTGTCAGGCAGAAAAGGCTAAAGATTCACAGACGTATTCGCGCGATAGCGTTATCTGTGGCACAGCTACAGATTCCCACTTTTTTCAGAAATGGCAAAAGAACACTTTGAATTTCAATTCCAGGGTATATGCATTTTGACCACTCTTCCCACATTATTGATATTTTCTCTGATTTAGAAAATAACATTAATGGCAATAAGATGAACAAAAATTGGTTAACAAAAGCAAGGTGGGTCATTAGCATGGAGAAGTATTCTGTGGGGAAGAAAATTGAACTGGGAGCATGACATTTTCATCATAGGGCTTGCAGGAGGGTTAAGCTTCAGACACCCGACAAGGGTAGATGGTTGAGCTTTGTAAAATGCAGCATCCAAGTTTAGTGGCTCACAGGGCCTCTAAGAAACACTAGAAACACAAATCCAAACGCACTCAAACAGATTTAATTTTAGTGCTATGTGGTAAGAACATTAAAATTTACTTTTTTGACAAAAAAAGCAACATCCTTCAAGAGAAAATGTTAGGTGTCATTGTGTAACGCACGAACAAATGTCAAGATCTTTGTCTTCAGAGATACTGATGGATATAAAGGGAAGAATGGAGACCTTGGAAAGTTACATGTAACTTACATTTTCTTTTTCCTGTGATGTGGTAAAAATAGCTAGAAATTCTAACAGAACTGTCTCGCAACAAGAGAACTGAAAACCTTCAAATGTGCCTGTACCCAAGAAAAGAATATTTGGTCCTGTAACTGAAGTAACATTTAAATGTTCCCACTCTGGAACTAGGGTCCCCACTATCCTATATATATATTTTGTGTAAAAGGAAAAGAAAGGTGAGAAAGGTCTCTAAAGATGCTTCACATTTTTCTGAATTTGTGGACTTTTGTGGATTTAAATTGTTGGGGGATTTGTTATAGATTAATTTGAGTTATTCACTGAAAGTTATTGCATTGTTGGAGTAGCAAAGAGACATAAAGGAAGATGTATAGTATATAGATACAAAAATCCAGACATTTTTATTTCAAAAAGTATTATACTCCCAAACAATTGAATTATATCAAAATATGAACACAGATTTGATTCAGACAGAAAACTGTAAAGTAATTCCATAAACCAAACACTAAATTTCTCTCAATTTTTCCATGAGAACAGCTATCAACTCAATGACAGACAAAGAGTAATTTGGGGGGGGGATTGTTAATTTTAATGCATTTTATCTAATAGTAGCCCAATAACTGTAATGTATGATATCCACAGAATAAAGCATTTTACAGCAATCCCAAATATTTCTATAATGTACTAACTGATATTTTAAATTAGATGTTTTGATAAATTAGATTTTGGTATTCAAATACATATGATTCCCTGATTAAAAAAAAGTCCAACTCACTAAAGGCTAGAAGTTGGGAGGATTTGAGAGACCAGTGGTCAAATGTTACAAAGTTGCAGTTAGTCTGGAGATGTAAATAAATATTTAATATGATTTAACAGTTCCATGTGTAAATATGTATCAACATTGGGTACCTTATAATATGATCATAATTTCCTTTTAAAAATTAGTTCTCATCTTTTCCATTTGTTTGTTTGTTGTTTGTTTATTTATTTATTTATTTATTTATTTTCAGTCCTGTGATTGAATCCAGGGCCATCACAAGACTTCTTCAGTCTTTTTATTTATTTATTTATCTAGAATCAAGATCTTGTTGTCAGTAATTTGCACTGATTTTCCCAGAATAGGTTTGAAAATGGGATCTTTCTGGCTCAGTTTCTTGGTGGCCCGAGATAATTTTCTTTGTAAAAGCCAATCTTTCCTATGTTTAATACCAATATTCTATCTCAATATCATAGGAATAAAGAAATGATTTTACAAATATCTAACTGCTTTGTCTAAACAACAGTGAGATAATCACTCTCATATGGCACACTTGATCAAAAAAATTTCCTAGCTATTTAAACTCCCATCAATTGCAACACAGGATATGTAAATTGTGTTTCCTTGTAATGTGTCATCTATTTGCTTCCTGTTGACACTTTCCTTCTTTCTCTTCCTTCTTCATTAACATTTTAATGGTGTCCTATGACCACAAAATATCTCTTTCTGACAATTTAAGTATGAGAAGGTAATTTTGATACTGGGAACCAAGCTCCTGACCTCAGGCTTGCCAGGCAGGCACTTGTACCACTGAGCTAAATCCCAGGCCTTGACATGGTAATTTTATCCCTGTATTTTATGTGTTCACCTGAGTTACTTTTTTAAACCACATTACCATATTTTGTAGATGAAAATAAAATGAACGTATATTTTCATTCATTAAAAAAGTATTTTGCACAAGTTAAGCACCACATAGATTTACCTTTAGTAGTCATTATATTTATCACTGTGGAATATTTAGTTATTTTAATTAGTTCTTGTTGGGAGCCGCTGAGGGGCTGATCGTCCACACCTGCAGAGTGGGCAGCATGGAGTGCCCGAGACATGCCCAGAGGACACAGAGCGCCTAAGGAAGCCCTCAGGGTACTCCAAGGTGGAGACTAGTTAAGCAAAGGGGCGTGGTGTGGTAAGTGCATAAATAAACTCATTGGTGGTTGAGCAGTCTCTTCCTTCCATCAGGAAGAAGGACTCTGCCTGTCCCCAGGTTTCTGTCTCTACCTTTATTTTCTTCATCCTCTTGTTCTTTCCTCTGGGAATTTAGGGAGATCTTACAGATGTGACAAGTTCGTTTGGTATTTATAAGTCATCTCACGAACAGTGAGAGATTTACAAAACCAAGAACTTTGTCTCCTTTTTTGGTGTCTTTTAAACATTGCATACCAATTGTTAAATGCTGGCAGCAATTATTGAAGGAATAAATGTGTGGTTTACAGAGTTATGCAAAGAAAATCACCAAAAGTAAAAATACAGTGAATTCTGAAGTGAAAATATTTCTAGAAGATAGAAGAAGAAATAATGGATCTCCTCATTTGAGCAAGGGCAATAAGCAAGGACATTTACAAGAACTGGTTTGAATTTGGTTTTGAACAAAAAGAGAAAGTTTCCATAGAATATACACATGTGTAATTTTTAAACTCTATTTTTTCAAATTCAAAAAAAAATTTAGAGTACTTTATGCAATAACACCATATTTGTAATAAACATAAAGCCTCTAAGTAGGCACAGAAAACCCAAATTATATTGAATTTTCTTCAGCTTTCTTCAGATTTCCAGTGTGAGGGGAACATCTGTGTTAGTTGATAAATTAGCAATGTACACTTATCATTCACTAAATCTTTATACTGTCTCAGATATTTTCTAAGTGTTTAGAATATGCTACGTAATTTAGTCTTTATGGCCCTCCATTTTGTAATAGCACTTCTCCCTTTTGTAATAGCAATCTTTATGCTGGTTTTCAAGCATAATATTTTTTAAAAGAGTTATTTTACATATTTTTGTCTATCACTTCTGCCAAAAATGTTTTTCTTCTACATATACTTACGGTTGATTCCCTCATTTCATTCAGGACATGACTCAAATATGGCTTTTGCAGAGATCATTTTCTGATTACTCCATTTATAACAATAGTTTCATTGCTCTTTATACCATATTTCTACCATAATTCCTCCATGTTATTTCTTTAGGAATGCAATGTTAAAATGATATAAAAGACTTACGATTTGAAGCTTTTCTGTATTACTTGGTTTCCTCAGCACCTAAATCAGTGATCAACAAACAAGTAGTGTTAATACACTTTAACTGAATAATCATGTAAGAGAATTTAGTGCAAAAGCAGGCATTTAGACACAGGAAGTTTGATTTTATAATACTTTATTTCAGTCTCCTACTGTTGAAAATAGTTCATTGTTCATATTCAGTCAATATTTTACCAACCTATCTGCATTTTTACTGATATTCTCCTTATTTCTCTATTACAATGTATTTACTGGGAATAACCCTCATTAATAATATCTCTGTGAATATTGCATCATTCTTAATTCTTATGGATTTTGCACTGCAGTTTCTGTTATGTTCCTCATACCATCATTTGGAATTTTTCCTTAACTTTGTCCATTTTTGTTGCAGTAAAATATCACTGAAGCTGGATAACTTATAAAGAAATGTTTATTTTAGGTAAAGATTGGGCAGAAGCCTTTTCAGTATCACGACATGAAAGCACGACACAGTAGAAATGAATGCAAGATATCATTTCCTATAGGGAAGAACCAAGAAATACCAGGCGTGGGTCAGTTTCACTGTTTTAGAACAGCTTACTCTGGTGAGAACTAAGGGGAACCCTGAAAACTACTTTAATCTCTTCTAGGAGTGGTGCTCCAAGGAGCTCTTAAATACCCCGCTACCTCACCATCATTGTACTGGAGACAGAACTTCCGTGACATGAATCTGCAGTGTACACCCAAACCATGGCCAAACCATAGTACTGTCTATTAATGGTTAACACCAGCGGTAACACATCACTGTTGTGCAAACACAGCTTAGCCCTTAAGAGCATAAACCATCAGGGTCTCCTTAATCTATCTCAGTTATCTATCCGTTAATCCGATCTCTGCTAAAGCAAAATAATTTCCTCAAATCTTATCTATTGTAATTTCTCTGATATTAATATTTCTTCCATTAGCAATTGTGGGCCCAACATGGAGCCAGGGAGGCTTGGAGAAGAAAAAGTATGAACCAGACTCTGCCACCAACTGAAACAAAGCCCCAGTGAAGCCGTAGCTGAACCTGTTAGACTTTAGGTAGCTATGCGTCCTGAAGGGCATTTGTCTGCAGGAGCCCAAACATGAGAAGAAAGTTAACAAGGGCTGCACAGTAGCCTGAACCTTTATCTCATCAAAGACATCAAGTTTCTCCTCCATGATCCCTCTGTCAACAAACTCCAGGAATACAGGGTATTTGTTTGGAAGCTCCAGAAGGCCAATGGGAAAACCAAATGGAGCACAGTACTGTGGTGCGTCTCAAGGACAACAAGCCCGGTTAGAAATTTGACCACATCATCAAGGAGCAGGACACCACATTCGCTGATGCTCTGCAGGACCTTAATGATGCCCTGTCCATGTGCTTCCACTTTTCCACCTTCCTGGATGAGCAAGTGCCAGGTGCAGACCATCCAGCTCTGCCTCTGCTCACTGTAGAGTTCCTGCACTGCATCACTGCCCCTGTTCTCTGCTCAAGGTCTCCTGTCCATCAAAGGCACTTACAGTTGGGCTGAGGTGCTGGGGCAGCCCATCACTTGGTTCACACCCTATACCTTCTCCCATGATCACCTGCCAGATGTGGACTACAGGGTCATGGCCACTTTCACTGAGTTCTACACCACCTTACTGGGCTTTGTCAGCTTCCACCTCTACAAATTGCTCAATCAATCTCCACTCCTGTCCGAAGATTGAGGGTCAGGCCCAAGGACAAATGAAGACAAAGGAGGATGCCCACACAGGGGACTCCGAGAGCTCCATGGAGAAACTGGTAACCCTCAGTTCCAGCCTTGTCCTGTGGTGGTGTCTGCTGTGGAAGAGGAGGCTGAGGCCTACAAGTTTCCTGCTTATGGGGAGATGGTGGTACAGGAAGAGTCAAAAGAAAAACACAAGAACCTCTTTGAGGGCCTAAAGTTCTTCCTGAAATGAGAGGTACCCCGAGTGAGTGGTCCTGGGCTTCAACATCCAAAGTTTTGCAGGGAGCATGTTCTAGGATAAATATCTGTGCACTGGGGACACTTATGATGTCACAGACTCCAGCATCACGCACAGATCATGGACCGACCCAGAGAGTAAACCTCAGTTATTGGCTGGTTCTACGCGCAGCCCCAGTGGGTGTTTGACCCTGTCAACCCTTGCTCCTCCTCCCCATGGCAGAGCACTTCCCTGGGGTGCAGACACCCCACATCTTTTGCCTCTCGTGTCTGAGAAGGAAGGAGATCACATTCCAGCTGCAAAACTGAAGCTTCTGGCTCTGCAGTGAGGAAATCACCCAGGAAACTTGAAAGAGGCAGAAGAAGAGGAAGAAGACAATGATGGTGGTGATGAAGAGGAAGAGGAGGAAGAGGTCCATCTGGCATCCCTCAAGGATGGAGGAGCAGAAACTCGGAGCAATGGAAGACCCCTTGAAGCAGGTGGACAAGCAGCAGGTGTCCCAGGAGGAGGAGAGGGAGGACACATGCCTGACCATCATGGTGAGATTGTGGGAGAAAAACCTTTACCAAAAGCTCATGTTTGACAAGGGCCACAAAACCAAGAGGCCAACAAATTGGAAAGAAGCACAAAGCTCATGGTGAGGCTTTGAGATCTGAGAAGACAGCCAAAAAGGCAAGGCCTGTGTGAGTGCTTGGCCTTCTTAGGAGCTGGATGGGGCAGAGACAGGCCAGTGGATGTAAGCTGTCTGTTCTCCCCCCTGCACTTGGCCTGGCCGGCACCGGCATCACAATGCTGTCTGGTTGGGTGTGTGGGCTGTCCAGACTCCGGAGGACGGAGCTCCCTGATGGTGACTGAGTAGGGAAGAGGCCTTCTGCATTTTCAGGAGTTGGGCGGAGGGAGCAGGCACCTTGCAGACCTGCCTCTGTTGATCCTGGCTTTCCTTTGCGCCTGTCCACATCACTGGACCTTGATCCCCAGTGTGCTGTGATGGGGTGAGGCTGGGAAAGCTTTTGACTGGGTGTTTGCAGCCAAAAAAAAAAAAAAAAAAAAAAGAAAAAAGAAAAACGAAGACTTCTGGACCCACATATTTGCCTGCCTGTCTGAAATACTGAATGTCTAACAAACAGATTAATCTAAATACATTTAAAAAGAATTCTGCCTGTCATATCATAATCTATTTTCCCTTATTGCCTTACAATACATGGCATCATCATCTCCCTAGTGTTTTAAATTAAAAACTAGTAATTCATCCTAATTCCATTATGTAATTAAAAATAAATTATTTAATTTTAAGAAATCTATGTCCTTTCTCTGGAATATATTTCAGTATCGTCCCATTTTTTACACTACAAATCCGGCACACTCTAATATGTACCATATCCACGATGTCTGCGTCCATACAGACAGCTGCACACTGACAATACAAGAAAGCGCTGCATTTGTTCTGAACATGTACATACATTTTCTGTCATTGTTCCCTAAAGAACAGAAGCCAAACTCCAATAAAAGTCATCTTGAAAAAATAAATTGCCAATGTAACATCTTAAAAACACCATAAGGATAAAGGAAAAAATGTTTTAAAAGCGTTTCCACTCAAGATTATCTGCTTCATCTGTAATTGCCCTCTAGTTGATGCTGATAAAATGTCAATGTTCTTGTCTTCACCTGTCATTCACAAAGGATATATAGACGTATGAAAGGCCAACCAGGCCTAAATAAATCTGCTTCTTTTTAAAAGATATACGCATATTTTTTAAGAGATTTAAAAAAAATAGATTGGGACTGACTCTTTAACATGAGAAAATACATTAAGTATATCATAAAATTGTGCATTTTATTTGGAACATTTCTTATTACAGCCATATGTCAACATTCAAAGGGCTTTAAAATAAAATCTGTTTTAGATAAGGGAAAATTCAAATATATAGATCTCAAAACTATCAGATCATAAAACAGCAGATCTAGTTGCCAAAGGAAGAGTCTAAAGCATGTTTTGCTTATAGTGCTGAGTAGGACAAGGAAAAATATTAGGAAAGGAAGTTTAATATAGTCAAATATGAAAAAAATATGGAAAGATCACCAGAAAATTTATTACAGGAAAATGTTAAGAAATTTGCCTAAGATGCATAGTGTATAATTAAAAAAGGAGAAGATAAATAGCAGAGGCAAAAATGTACTAATGCCAATTATTGTTTTTTTCTTTTATGAAAGAGCCAAACAAATATCCACGACAAAAAAAAGATGTAATAGAAGCAAAACAAAAATATTCCAAACAAAATCTATCTCTCTGAGTCAAGAATCAGAAGACAAATTTAGAAGAAGGGAATAGTTTTAGAGAAATATCACATTGTAGATCTAAAAACTGGACAGATTCAGGGGCATACCCTTATAGTTTCAAGCCCTCAGTTTGGTCTTAGATTCCTGCCATACTAGTTATCACTAGGAAAACATGAAAACTTGAACAGAAGTTTCTCAGAAACAGTTTAAGGCTTATCAAGCAAATTGCATTCACTGGGGCTGGGGTTGTAGCTGTCACACAGTGCTTACCTGGCAAATACAAGGTCCTGAGTTTGATTCCTGATACCAAAAAATAAATGAGTAAATAAATACAAACAAATGGGGTTCATTTTAATGTGGTAGAAAACTGTAAAAAATTTAATAAAGTACATTTAATCAACATAAAATCTCATTTGAAAATTTAAGAAAATTATTTTGTTTCAGTTATCACAAATCATCACTTCAAACTACCATTGTATCTTACCTAAAATTTTTTTAAAAAAGTAAAAATCAATCTAAACTTTTTGAATTTTGAGTAATGAAGAAATATCTCTAGTAGCACATACTTTAACATGTATTTTAATGTAATAATGTTAATGAGCTGTGCATTCTTCACAAGAAATGACAAATATAATGCAAACAAAATCACAATGACTCATATACATCAAGAGTAAAACATGGATTTAAAATCCTAAAAGAAAAAATTCAGTCTGAGTTAGTCAAATCCATACATTCCTAAAAAAAACAACAAAAACCAAGATATGGTTTCATATGATATTCCTAACAGTTGTTATTCTATTCTTCAATTTTTTCACTGATGATTTTTCCAATTCCCTCTTAATATTATATGAACTTCTTTACATCTTTTTTAGGAAGCAAAAATTCACATTTATGTAACTTTTTATACAATTTACATTGCCAACAGTATCAACAGATTTTTCATTTTTAATAGTTTAACTTTTGTATTGTTGGTAGTTGTTACATTTCTGATTTATACATGGGAAAAATACCACTGGAATTAGTTAAGCATGTTGTGGGCACTTTATGTTCATTAATAGACATAATCATCACCATTCAATGTAAAATCCATTGACTCCAGGAATCCATTGTAATTCCTAATGAAAGGAGAAACTGTATCCTAGATGTAAACATACATTTTTCTAGGCAGACAGATCTGCATTTGTATGTGTTTGGAGAAGCCATTGTAATCTCACAGGATTGATGCAAGCTTGATATAACAACTGCAGTGGGAACATAAACCCACATATCAAGTCTATCATTAATGTGACAGTAAAATCTAAAAAATTTGCTAGAAAAAATACAAGGTGGACTGGCAGGCAATGTTGTGAACTTGGAAGCTGATACATTGTGTATTGCTATAAATATAAATAAGAAAATCACAACCCAAAATTAATATTAGAGGAGTTAGAAAAATAACAGATTGTTGAATTTTAAAATTTGTTTTCTTAATCAGTCTAGAATCTGGGTGTGGTGATACACACCTGTAATCCTAGAATTTGGGAGGCTGAGGCAGGAAGATTACTGCAAATTCAAGACCAGCCTTGGCTACATATTAAGACCCTATCTCAATAATAATAATAATTAATAATAATAATGTCTAGATACATAAGCACTCAAAATTTTCAAAAGGTGAGTATTTTAATTTGTGAAATATTATCAGTATAATTTTAAGTACAAAGACAATAAGATCCTTGGTGAAAAATGTATACATTTTTCAGTGTATACATTATCATACATTAGTATAAACTTGAAAGTGAACTGTTTATATGAGCTTTTTCCCTCCCAAGAAATTAACTGTTCTGGCTAAGACTGGGTAGACTCCCAATCTGGCATACATTTAACTAATTGAGAATTAAATCAGAGTATAAAATTTTGGCATGACTAAAAATATTTGGAAATAGCATCATTGCCTGAAAATCTGGCTAGTCATAGGTTACTGGAAACCATATAATAGCTACAAAATATGGCTTCGTCCTGTATATTCAGAAATTAAATCAGAGCAAAGTAACTTGGAGTACCCAATATGATCTTGGAAAGTTACCATAATGGAGTGATTTGGAACAACTTTAACATATCTGGAATGGCAGCACTGTCAAAAATTTGATGCTCTACCAAAATCTCAAGTTTCAAAATAAGTTCCATGATAAATTCCCTTGTCATTTTAATTTTAAAATTTACATAATTTTATATTTTGTGTGATCAATGAAAATTATAATTGCTAGTGTATCCAATCCACCGATTTATCTAAGATATTTTGCAGAGCAAAAAGAGCCTTGTAGTCTTTGAAAAACAGGTAAAAATTGAGTCATGTAGGTGAGTTTATTTGCATGATGAACTAGGTCTAATAGGCTAGCAAATGACATATTTAATTTGACATGAGAATAACTAACTTAAACATGGAGAAATAAAGGGGAATGCATTGGTTTGCAATTCAAGCCACCCCCAAACAAGAAAAGTCACACGTAGGGCTACTGCTGGCATGAAGTACTAGCTGGCATACTGGGATGCAGGCTCTTATTTGTATGACTATGTATGCACTCTTGTCTGGAAACTGATCTACACACTGATTTGGATTCACATTCACATTCTTACTATCCATTGAGAAGAAATGGATATATATTCCTTAGCCAATTATTGGAATTTTAGGGAGGAGAGGTAAGAAAGCTGCAACTACAAAAATGGCATGTCTATTTAGACAGTGTTTTGGCTCCATTGCTTTCCTTTACAAGGTAGAACAATATATTTTGGAATGGTTCATGAAGGGAAAAGATTAACAATGGTTGCTAAAAGCATTTAATTTTTTAAAATGTCATATGACATAGCTTACACAAAAAAATTTCTCTTGATGTGTCTTCCCTTCTTTCCTAACATAATTTTAGTAACTAATAACAGGGTTAACTATAAAAATTAAAAATTATCCATTGCAAAATCATCTCCCCTTTTTGTTCTTCAAACTATGACTTTACAATTATTGTTTCAACAATAAAATATTTAGGCTGACTTAAGTGTACAATAGTGAAATTCTTAGAATGGTTTTCTTTCAATTTTTAAATTTTGAGATACTTTTATATGAAAATACAGTTGTAAAAAATAATAGAGTTCCTTTAACTCTTAACCTATATTCTCCAAGAAGGAACCACATTTTCTTGGTTTCTTGGTTTCTTCCAGAAAACTGGGTATCTACATGTAACAGATTGCAAGTAGAGCCCTTTCACATCATAAAAAAAATTAGTTCAAAATGGATATCACACATGAAACTTTGAAACTGCTAAAAGAAAACATTTGGGAACACTTGAAATTTTCAATACAGGCAAAACTTCTTGGAAAAGCCTCCAATAGCACAGAAAATAGCAAGAACAAATAAATGGGAAAGTATAAAATTTAAAAGCTTCTGAAAAGCAAAGGAAACGAGAGAGTGAATATGGCCTGTAGAATGGGAAAAAATCTTTGGTGGATACTCTGCCAGCAGAGTAATTTTGAGAATACCGAAAGAACTAAGAAACTGAGCATGAAAAACCAAAGAAACAAAATATAAAAAAATACAGATAGCCCTGTCAATAGATAAACAATTGAACCAATTCTGTGTTAGAAGAAGAACTTATGGTCAGTAAGTACATGAAAAAACAAACAAACAAACAAACAAAAAAACAAAACAAAAAACAATGCTTCACGTCTTCAGCAATTAGGGGAATGCAAATCCGAACCTCACTGATTTTCTGTTTCACTTCATCAACAATAAAATGGTGAATCGATAACCCCAGTTGAGCATAGTAGGCAAAAGAACAACTCTACACTTTTGATGGAAATGCAAATTTACATAAGCATATCAGTATGGTAATTGTTCGAAAAGCTAAAAGTAAAACTACCATGACACCCAGCTACACATTTCTTGTTACACATCTGAAGAAATTAAAATCAATGCACTATAGCGACACCTGCATGCCCGTGCTTATAGTGGGATAATTCACTATAGCTGTGATTAGTCTCTGTGTCCATCAACAGATAAATGAATAAGGAAAATGTGGTGTATATTTACATTGAAGCATTATTTATCTGTAAAAAAATGAAAATTTGCAACTTCCAGGAAAATGGATAGAAGTGGTGATCATCATGTCAAGCTAAATAATTCAGACTTAAACAAGTATCATAGTTTCCCTGATAAGGAACAACCACAGCAATGACAAAGACAACAAAAATAATGTGAAAATAGAAAGGAAATATTAGACATGAGTAAAGGAATAGGTAGCAATGGAATATAAATGAATATAATACTGGTGATGGACCCAGTGAAAATATATTTTATACTTATATGAAAATATTACCTTTAAACTTAATAATTTGCACAATTAATAATCTCTAAAAATTACATTAAAAATAAATCAGTTATATTAAAAGGGAAGTGAAAAGAATCTCCATTTGTTAAATGTTATTACTTGCACGTTTTTATATAGTAGATTTTTTCAGAATTAATTAAAAACAGTTCATGTAAAACTTGCAGCATCACAATAAACAAGCATGATTGCCCTATTTCAGTGTCTTGCTTTATTTGAATTTAAAATTTTGCTTTGAACAAGCTTAATATTGATATCAAATAACAATGTTAATGTATCTGAGGCTCTATCCTGAATATAAAACTGAATATAAAGTTGAAACGCTTTTTCAACCTACAGTTTTTAGTTTTAATACTTTCAACTAGCTGAAGAACTAATTCGATTCACACATCTGAAATTTATTTATGACACAGTATTACTATATTACTGCTCAGCAATGACACTAACATCTTATTATTATTTTAGTTTGTGCAGCACATCATGCTAACACACCTATGTGGAGTCGGCACGTGTGCACAATGTCTTCATGGCATTTTCCATCCCCTTCTCTTCCTTCACGCTCCCTCACCTGTCCTTCAAACCTCTTTCTTTCTTTTGTAAGTTTGCAGCCCATAATCCTTTGCGTGGAGGAGGTCCATGTATATAGTGCATCCCGATTTCTCTCTCCATCCCTTATTTCTTCCCTCCTCCCCTCTCTTCAACTCCTTCCCCTCTGCAGACACTCTATCCTCCTACTACTTATAATCTATTTTTTTATTTTGATCTTTATTTTTACCCTAGAGAAACAATGCAATATTTAAGCCTGTGTGTCAGATTCATTTCACTTAATATTATGGTCTCAAAGTGCATCCATTTTCCTACCAATAAATTTTTTTAAAAAAAGAAATTTAAATTATTGCTTTCTTAATTTTTGGTAGCATTTGCAGGTGAAATCCTATGGGCTTAAAAACTTATGCTTGAAAGAGTTTTAATGTAATTTAAAATTTGGCATATGTAATACATATGATGTGCATTTCATGTTATATTTCTTCCTATATTAGCATGTATAAGTTATATTTTTAGTCAACACATATGTTTTATTTACTTATCACATATTGGCAGAAATTTGTTTATAGTAGTGTTTTGTGTATCTTTAATTTCTGGAATCTAAAGAATTGTCTCTTCCACTCATATTAGTAATTGATATTTGCTATACAGTTTTAATGATCTTAAAATGAACATTAATGTTTTCCAAAACCTGGTTTAACCTTTGTTAATTTTGTGTATTATAATTTTTGCTTTCTGTGGATTTTCTGTTCATTTTTTTATAATTTGCTTTATTATTTTGCATTATTCGTAATTGCCCCTTTTCTTGAATCCTTTAAAAAATTTCCTCTTTTGTTATCCTTTTTTCTTCTATACCTTTTCTTATTTCCCTTCCTTTTTTTCCCATTTTCTTTCTCCTTTCATGACGTCTTAATTTTACCATTTGCCAAATGTATTTTTATCTAAAAGTTGTATTCCTTCCCTGTATGTACCCCATTTTGAAGTGATTTTGTGACATTAAAAATCATTTTACTTTCCTTTGTAATTTCTACTTTGACTTCTTGACTATATGATTTGCTTTATACATATATATATATATATATATATATATATATATATATATATATTTTGATACCAGAAATCAAACTCATGACCTCACACTTGCCAGGCAGGCGCTTATACTGCTGAGCTAAGTCACCAGCCCCAAATTAAATGTATTTAATGATTATTTCAATTCAGTGATTTTTTCTGTCATTTCAATAAATTTTCAACTGATAAATAAAATTTATACATATTAAGGGGTCTTATTGAATCTTTTATTACTATCTGATTTTTATATGTGTACTTGTTTGTAAATATAAAATTTGGGCCATTTTTGATGGTATCTTTATTTTTTAGTGTATCACAAACTTCATATGTGATCATTTTTAACTATGAGCTAGTCATGCTAGATGATATGTTACTAAATGTGCTTTTTTAAAAGAGTGATAAATTTTGTTAATAACTATCAAGTAAATAACTAGCAGATCTTATTGGGATGTCATACAGTTTCATTTAATTACCTAAAGATCTTCTTTTATGAAATTTTGTTTTAGGTCTGGAATATACCTTCTTTTCTATGTTATGCTCCTAATTCCTAAATTGGTCAAATGAACAGCAAGACACACATTAGACTTGAATTCTCAGGCTAAGGTGTGATTCTAACTCTTCTTTGCCTTAAAACATCATCTCTATCCACACTCACATCTCAGCAATAATAACCTGCTGGTCACACAGTATCCCTTGTGTATATATAGTTTAGTACTCATGCAAAATGCTACATAAACTTCCCTGGAAATTGTTGATCATCTGCTTTGACCAGTCCATTGCTTCACAACTTTGAACCAAAAATCTAGTAACTTAGTCACTTTGAACTTGGAAACTTTCTTAGTCCAGTAAGTGCTTAGAGTTTTGCTTTGATTTTACCATCACCAGATACAGTATACAAATAAGAAAAAAAAATACACCAATAAGGAAAAGAGTCAAGTGATACCATGTGTAGGTACAAATTGTTTATGATGAAGGTGATCATAATACTGTAGCATTAAAAAATGGGGTGATTCTTTTTTTTTTTTTTTTTTTTGGTACCAGGGATCGAACTCATGACCTTGTGCTTGCCAGGCAGGCACTTAAACCACTGAGCTAAATCCCCAGTCCTAAAATGGGGTGATTCTTATAATGTGGAAGTAGGTGCATCCCACACTGGGTTTGACTCAAATTCATTCCATTTATCTATTATATAACAAATCACTCTAAATTTTAGTGGTACAAACCACTCGATTCATTTTATTTATTATCATGGTTCCTATGGGTCAAGAATATGGAAAAGATTGATTGAATGGTTTTGTTTTATAGTCTCTCATGAAGCTTTCTGCAAATAGTGGTTCAATTGTGCTTTGCTGATATTCTGATCTGCAATGCAGTGTTACTAACAAATGAACAAAGACAATATTGACTACTGTATATGTAATTATCTGATATCCTGACTTAGAACTTCAGTGAAAAACAAATGTTCTGTCATGTGTAATAACTCTGTTACAAAAATTGAGTTATTCACTAATTTCTAATACTACAATTGTAGGTTGATATATAAAATTGAAATGCTAAAATGGTAATTATCTTTGAACATTTTGTACAAAAGTGAAAAATCAATCTTTACAGTGCAAAGAAATGTAATACTTTGGGACAAGCATGTGTTTTACAGAAATTTTTGAATTATTTAGAGATGGATGACCAGAAGAACCTTACTTTAGTCCTTCCATCAAGAGTATGCATAAATAACACTGCACTAACACTGCATAAATAAAGCCTACTTCTTTAATAAGAAGTCCAATCTTTAAAAAGTAAGTCCCCAAAGACTATGAAATATGTGATTTTATTATTAAAAATGATGAGAGAGTGACTCAATGTATCCAAGTAAAATTTATCTGAATTGAAGTAAATAGTACTTATATACTGGGTTTGCTAAAATCACTGTGCTTCTCCATAACAGAATCTTAATTAAATGTATCTGCATATGTTGTTACATGCATGTGAAACATGCATGCACACATGCTTATATCTATTTGAGGATGCTCAACATGAGCTGGCGAATTCCATGGAGTGAAGTACACACTTTCAATAATACCAATAAATTCTGAGAGTAATTTTTAAGAGAACATGATAAATAGAATATTATGTATTTATAACGGCCTGCCTGGCAAGCATGAGGTCATCAGTTCTATGCCTGATACCAAAAAAAAAAAACCCCAAAGAAAAATAGACAAAAACAATATTATATATTTAATTTTGTGCTCTATTTCAAGGGATAGAGTAGGTATTTTGAATATCTCATCTGCGCTCATTGGCTCTTTATTGGATGAGACCCATACGTTTATTTACCGGTCTTTTAAACAGCTGTCAAACAAATATATGCAAGTGCTTCTGTTAGGGTAAGGGAGATAGAATCGATAGACTATAAAATATGCCTGTGTCTAAACTTTAATCTCTAATTAGTTATATTACTTAAGACCAGTGCTTCATATGAGTATTAGTTTGAGAAATCTCCTTTGGATGGTTGATGACACAGTGCAATCAGTCTGATGACCTGAGAACCAGTAAAGCTGACACTGTAGTCTCAGATGAAGGGCATCGAAGACAAGTGCTAACTCAAATAGTCAACAAGAGCAGTGTATCCTCTTTCCTCCACCATTTGTTCTACTCAGGCTCTCAAAAGATTTGATAATGTTCACCTATATTCTGAGGGCAATGTGCTCTGAGTCCACTAATTCAAATATAGACTATCAAAATTTCATTTGATATGTGATAAAAGTAATTGCCTATACAAAACTAGAAACAGTATTGTTGCATTCTATATCTCAGAAAAGATTATACATAGAATTAATAGTCTCCAATTTAATTCTCGAAATTATTGAATGTCACAGTGCAAATCTAGGAGTTATATAACATTATTAGAAATTTTTAAAAAGCTTTCAATGTACAAACAGTACAGTAAAATATATGTGATTTAGATAGTGTTGTCGTCTAGGGTTTGCAAAGAGAATTAAGACAGTACAATACAGGATATATATATATATATATATATATATATACTATATTATAGTATTATATATACCAATAAATTCTGATATATATACCAATAAATACTATAGTATAGTATTATATATATAGTATTTTATAAGTGTGTATATATATATATATATATATATATATATATATATATATATATGGTATTATTTTATGATAGTAACCTGAAGAGTTAAATGCAAAGAAAGTGCAGGAAATCTGTCCACAAGCTAAAGACCTAGAGAGTCGCTGAGGGCTTTGATCCCACAATGTCCTACATGAATCTAGCTGAAGACCTAGAGTCCATGACAGCGAGTTCAGATGGATACCTAGAGTCGCTGATAATGACTCATACAAGCCTGTTTCACAGATCTGCACTGGGAAAGCCCAGAAGTCAGCAGTGGAAGCTAGAAAGTCTACACCAGTGCAACAAAGGATCTGTGCCAGAAGGTTGACAGTTTGGTACTGGAATCAAGCAGTGATACTCAAAATAAGGGCTCCTCCCTCGAGAAGAACCACAGCCATCCTCAGAGACAGCAAGGTCCCAAGCTCCTCCCATGATGAGAACATCCAAGTTCCTATCAGGAAGCCACACGTCATCCCCTCTGGAGCCAGGAAGTGATTCTCAAAGTGAGGACCAGAGCTCCCTAAAAGTGAACTGTAGCCATTCTCAGTGACAAGGTCCCGAGCTCCTCCTATGATAACAGCCAAATTCCTATCACAGTGGCCGGCGTGACAAGCTACTCCAAGAGAACCAACAGCTCCAAGCAACAACACTTAGGAAAACCCATATTGCTACTCTTCCTCTCCAAGTCTCCTTTTTATGCTGACAACAGTCCTCGGGTGGACCGTCCACACTCAGCACTACCCTGATTCAGTTCAGTTGGTTTTTAAGTGGACCATGAGTTTTCAACCATCATAACTAGGAACAAGAGACAAAATGGTAACACCATTATTTTTTGCCATAGATATGTTATATGCTCAAGGGCAAGCTGGTCCTTTAGAGGAATAACATATCCTCTGTGACAACATCAAAGGAATCTCTACTAAAGCTCATGCATTTGAACATTCCTACTAGTAATTCTGACTACCAATTATTTTTATAATATAGTTTAAATCTTTTTTCACCTACTGTTTGATTTAAGATATTGTGTTTCAATTTTAAGTGAAAGTAGCAATTTTCTTTCATATGCACAATATTTTGAGAGATATTGCTTAGAAGATATTTTACTTCCATTTGCACAGAAAGAATCAAGGTAATATTAAATAAGATCAGTGAATATTGCAAAGAATACATTCTTAGAAAAAATGATTACTAACGTCCTTGGTCATTCTGTGACTAAGGCAAAAACAGTGGGAGTGTTCTCATTGTCTAAGCATTTTTCTTCCCATTATGATCATAAAACACCATCTCATAATTTTCATTTTATGTAATGGTTTTAGTAACAATACCTGATGTGAAACAATAAATCTTGATGAAAAATTATATATAATAGTTAGCAAGTTTTAGAAAATAATAACACTGTCAAAGTAAGTACCATCTTCTACAGGCATTGAGACATAAATCAGAGAAAAGTTTTCTGGAAATTTTTCATTCAAAAAAAACATAGCAGTAACCTGCAAATATATCATTATTCGCCAGTAGGGCTACTTGAGATGCAGTTGTCTAAGATGATGTTCCTGTGGGTTAGAGTGGTCCCTAGACTCAGCGTGACTGCTGTTCCTATTAGAAGGCATAGAGACACAGTCCCACACGCACAGGGAAGATGGTTATATGATCACAGAAATTGGAGTGAGAAATTGGAGGATGCTAAGGCCTGCTGGCAATGGCCAGAATCTCGGAAGAGGTAAGTTCAGATGATGCTATAGAGCCTTCTGGAGGATATGGCCCTAGGGAAACTTTTGAGTTTAGAATTCTGGCTTCCAGAACTGTGAGAAAACATTCCATTATTTTAAAGCAACACTTTGCAATACTTTGTCACAGCACTCTTAGGAAAGTAATGCATTCTTTCAATGGTTTTGTATTTATCTAGAAATAATTAACCTTCTTAATCATCTTGTACTAATACAAAATAGATTTTTTTTACCTGAAAACCACTTTGTACTCAATAGAATGGCGTTATTTATCATTTATTTTAGTTAGGATATTGGTGTTTACATTTTTCTGAACATGTCCTTATTTGTTTGAATTTCTGTGAAGCACTTCAGTGAGTACTTGTTAAAAGAAGTGATTAATGCCTTCACTAAAGTAACAAACAAGCTTGTTATTAAATTCATCTTGATACTTTTAAAGATGTCATTTTGAATTTTGCTTGAGAATGCTATGAATATTAGCATAATAAATGAAATACTTTTTCTTTACCTGTTTTTAATTTGTTCCCACTATTTTTATCTTAAGCTATAAGGCAAGATTTTATATGCTTTTTAGAGAACTTCTGGTAAACAAAGAGAAAAATACTTGTGAAGTATAAATGAATATAAGAACTATTGGTTAGACCATATTTAATTTTATTCAAAAAAAGTTTTTCTCAGATATTTTATACCTAATAAAACATACTTGACACATATGTCTGGGTTAACCCACTGATATGACTGATTTTTAATATTATATAAAATGAAGTTATTTCATATTAGTGAGTATGGATCAATAGAGGAAATATTTTCATGAAGGCACAATTTAACCTTTTCAATTTTCCACTGTGGCACCATTTAATCTTTTGAAATTTAAGAACATTCCTTTTTCAAAATTTTAAACTGGAAATCCTTTCGTTCTAAGCATTGACAGTATTGAGACAGAGTAGTCTAGAACTTGTGAATGCTGAGCAGCAAAGGCAGATGTTTTACTTACGTATCAATATTCATGCTAGGATTAGTTACTTTTCTCAGTGAGGTAAATACCAAACACCCAAAGTTGATAGAGAAAAGGTTTGTTTTGCTCACAGTTTGTAGAGGTTTCAGTGGCATCATAGAAAACAGGCTATGGTGGGCAAAAGGCAGCAAAGTACTGAGGGACACTCAGCTCCTCCTACCACTTGTATCTCATCCAGGCTATGTAGGGTGGGTAGCACTAACACCCTTAAATCCTAGTGACATTGATCCTAACATTGCACTATATCAATGCCAGAGTCACACACTCTAGATTCAGCTGCCTCTGAAAAAGTGCCCTGCGTGATAGCATGAGAGATAGGAGGGACATCTAAACACAAGTCACAATAGTGTTGAAATGGTTTCCATGGTGAAATTCACATGATTTATCTCTCTGTCAATCAGTTCACTCCATGAGCCAATAATATAAAACTGACATCCGAGTTAAAACTTTTAATCAGTATTGAAATTTTGACATTTTTGAATTTCTAGAGAAAATGAAGTTGTTTGATTCAATTGTTGTTGAAAGATGGTGTGTTTTATTTTGAATAATCTTAGAAATAGTAGTTCCAGTCATCAATTTTATTTTTAATAATGAAATAATTTCTATCGAAGTATTAAAAACCAAGTTTTTTAGTATGCCAAATTATATGGATTTTTTATACATTACTTTTAGAATACTTTTATTCAACAGCAAATTAAACTCATAGTAACATTTACTGGTGGTAATGATGTGTAGTAAAAATTCATAAACCATAAACAAACTTGGCATGACAAAATTTAGGGGGCTGATTTTAACAATAAAAATCAAATCATCATGAAAAGATACATGAAAACAAACTCTGCGGCCCTTACATTTCTAAAAGACAATCTTTTCCTTTTTCATAATTGTATTTTATACAATGTTTTAAAAAATCAGTTGTCTTACAACTGATAGTATTAATTTGCAACAAATGTTAAATACAATGTATTTAAGAGGCAATACCTCATGAGTAAATTTATGTCTAAAGTTTAGTATGTTCATTTACAACATCACACCCTTTTAATCAAATTTATATTAAATATGATATAAGATGTTTTCTTAAAATTATCATGTGTGCCACTATGTTTACATTTGTAAGCCTAAAAGCTGTTGTAAAATATTTAATGTTGAAGTCTTTTTACAAATGTTACAAGTGATTTACAAGCATTGTTTCATATCAAATTTCACAACTAAAAATTCTTATATTCAATTTAATTTTCTTTCAAAATTAAACACAATTGAACACATCTTATTATTTTTATTTGACAAAATTCTTAAACACTGAATACTTGTACTCAGTATTTAAATGTACAATCACTTTTTCAGTAAACATGAACTGTGACCCGGATATAAAAAGTGACCAAAATTATAACAGTGTAGCTCAGTATGCACACTAACGCATATGAAAACTGTTACTGACCCTTGGAATTACTTCAGTTAAGTAACTTGACATTCATTTTGGTTATCAATCAACTACATAAAGTAAACATTAATTTAGCCAGTTTTTATGATTGAGTAACATATTGAAAATTTGAACTAGAAATACAATTGTGACAAGACTATACCTGAAAAGTAACATTTTCTTCTGTGCGACAGTAAAAGACAGAATGCACACCCTGAATCACATTTAGTGGAAATCAATCATAGTTATGGAGTAGTTGTTATCAAGCCAAGTATAGTGAATTCTTTATATTTTACATTTTCATTGTCATACTGGATAACAAGCAACTAATAGAAAAAAATTCTGTTCACACACACATATACATGCATCTCTTCTGAAGTATTTTATGTAAGACAAGACAAAGAATAAATCTTGTGATGGTTTAAAAATTTATTAAAAGCACACTATATAAAGAAACTAGAAATATTTTACAGTTCAAGGACCGCCAGAATCTAGGAATTTGATAGTGACATATTTTGCTCAGCTGAGTTCTCAACAGAGAATCTTGCTTTTACGTTACTATTGATATTTTATAACAAATAGTGTGTGGAAACCATGCAGTTTTCTCCCAAGTCTATGTATTTAGATTTAGTGACTCTGAACCTATTTGGCTTGACATTTTTCTAGTAATTGAGATTCTCATGATCAATGCATAATCTGTTAAATAGATGTTATTTCTTTCTGTTTTTCTCTTTACACTTCCTTCACCTTATTTGTCTCCACATGCTGCCAGAGCAAATAATGGCTCTTACATGGACTCATTATGTAAATGATAATATACTCTAGGGCCTAGAGATCTATAAAGTTTTTGTTATGCTTGCCAGTTGAGGATTGCTCTGGGTTTATTGGAATACACTTTAACTTAGTATGTATAACATAACATATCTTTACATATATGAAAAGATTTCTTTAGTTTTAATGTAAATTGTATTATATTATTGATATGGTATTTACACCAATTTTCTTCATTTTTACATAATTTTCATATTTATGATTAACCAAAATTATTCAGTTTACATGTGTTTCTAGTTCAAAATTTTTGATTATTGTAAATAATTCTGTTTCATTTGTAAAAGAAGCAACCTGAAATGTCTCATGATAGAGTTGATATGGTAGACTGATCGGTGATCATCTTTAGAGGGAATGCCCAGCTGAACTGAGTCGGGATGGTTCTGAGGTTGCAAGACCCACCCGAAGATTGTTGACAGAGTGGCATAAAAGGAGAACAAAGACTATATGCTGGTAGTTTTTCTGAAGAAGTTGCTTTTCTATGTTTTTTCTTCAAAAGAGCTTTGGCTGTCATCTTCCTTTGGGAGAGCTTCAATCTTTACCTTCATCTTGGACATTATTTTCTAGCTTAATGACAGATCTGTCAGGCTGCTGGTATGGATCCTTCACCCTGCTGCACAGATTTTTCTAGCTTCCCCTACTGGCACTTGGGCATTTCCAGTGCTGGTCCTTGAAGGGGACTCACTTGTGACTGCACTGAGCTCCAAGATCTGGAATAAATCCTCAGGTCTCCAGCACACAGATCTTTTACATCTGACTCTCGTAAACATTGGAGATGCAATTATTCAATTAATCCTTCTTTTTATTTGCTAACCTTTTAAATAGATTGTGGCTTTAAATAGTATAGTCAGTTTTCATTCAATACTTTAAAAATTATAAATACTTCTGAACATTTTCCATTAGTTACTTTACTTGGATAATTTGTCCTGCATCTTAATATCATGGAATTTGATGCCAATTAGATGATTGGGATGTTAAATTCAAGCTAACCTTTTCAAAGTGTTTTGTAAAAATATGGTTAGTATTAGTCAATTTTTAAGAAGATCTGAAGTTGAAATGAAATATGTGGTGTAATACGTTGCTCTCCACCCAAGAAACATGTTTATTGTCATCACAATGGTGAGAAAAAGAGCTGAGAGGAAAAGATGTGAAGCTGAGCACAAGGCATACCCAATTCTGTTTTCCTTGTCTTCTTAATTTCTTAAAAAATTACATTAAAATATTTGAGCTTTAGTCTTGTTTTCAGCAATTTTGTAATACTGTGCAAGGGACAGTTTGTTCAAATCAGTGAATGTCCAATCTCCCTGCACTTTGACTTTTTCCAACTTGTGTAACATTGAGAAGTTATTTTATTCCCTTAATATAAGATTAATGTAAGAAAATTGAAGGATATGGGATATGAAGTAGCCCTCATGTACTCATATTAGTAATTAAGTATTTGATGAGTGGGAAATAAGTGCATCATAAAGAGTAGTCCCTTTATAGATTAGATTCCACCCAAAGGTCTTGGTGAGTGCTACATACAGCACACAATTTCTGAAGTGTAGAAAGAGAACCATCAGCTTTGCATCATATATCTATACTGCTTTGTATGAAAAATATCTTTATCACTCATACAGAGCCATTTATGTGAAATCACTATCCTCCTTTATGGATCACAAATCCAATTATATAGAGGAATGAGTGGTATAGGGGAGATTAAACTTTTCTTAAATAGCCATTGTTTCATCCAAACCATTCAGGATGGGGCTAATAATTAATTTATGGGACAACAAAAAGATTTTGTCAAGAATATAGGTAAAACTAGGCATGGTGGCATATCCCTGTAATCCCAGCACTCTGGAGGCTGAGACTGGAGTATCCCCATGAGTTCAAGGCCAGCCTGGGTTACAGAGTAAGATCACGGCCAGCCTGAACTGCATAGTGAAACTCTGCTTCAAAAAGACCAAGGGAAAAGGAGACTGACAATGTAGTTTAGGATGAAGGCCCGGGGTTAGTTCTCAGTATTGGAAAACACAGATAGACTAACTGTGATGGCACATCCTTCTAATGCTTGTACTCTGGAAAATTGAGGCAGGAAGATTATGAGTTTGAACCTAACATGGGCTTTTGGTAACACAGGAAGAACCTGTCTCAAAAAAGAAAATAAAACTAGTGGTACAATCTAAATATACATAATGATCACACTCATAATGAGAAATCTGTACCTATATTACCTATAAATGATGTATCTTTATTCTTCTGTTTTCCCATTCTTCTCCCCTATCTTCAAACTCTTTTCCCCACCTTATTCACATTTTATCATTTTCTCTTTTCCTGTCTATCCCCATTCCCCCCTCACTAGTTCCCTTTTCTTTTGAACAATTTCTTTGTATTTCATAATATTCATGGAACATTTTGGTTCTTATTCATGATTTCAATTTCTCAAAGCAAAGATAATCTAGTATTTACATTTGTGTGTCAAATTCATTTCACTTAAAATTATGGTCTCAAAGTGTATTTACCTAGAAATGTCTCAAGTTTATCCTTTATGGCAGAGTGCTATTGCACTGTATTTAAAAATCTGCATCTTCTTTATCCATTCATTGGTTGATGAGCATTTGGAATGTTTCCAAGATTTAGCTATTACAATCTGTGCTGCTATAAACATGGGTGTGTATATACTGCTGTGGCATAATATTTTTTAATTCTTAGGATCATACTAAGAAGTGGAGTAACTGAGTCAAATGGGACGTCTAATCCTAGTTTGTTGAGAAATCTCCACACTCATTTCTACGTGGTTGCATCAATCTATACTCCCAGCAACAATGGAGAAGCATCCCTTTCTCCCTACAGCCCCAGCAGCATTTGCTATTTGTCATGGTTTATGTTGGGGTGACGGGGCCCAGGCATCATGCATTTGCATTGTGCATTTGTAATTGGTTCATTATTTAGTACTTGGATTGGTGGTGTCAGTGTCACACCCTCCTCGGGGTGGAGCCAGGATGTGATGTAATGCAGGAAGAAGGTGTGTCTCTCTCTTGCCGGTCCGCTTGCTGTTTGCAGCCGCCAGGAACTGCAGCCCTGCCATGCCATCCTGCCTTGGAGCCAACTGAGTTTGGACTGAAACTTCCAAAAACTGTAAGAAATAAACCTTTCCTTTCCCAAATTTGGGCATCAGCTATTTTGTCTCAGTGATGAGTAAAAAGTAACTAAGATACTATTTTTTTTTTGATACTACCATTCTTTCTGGAGTGAGATGGAATCTAAGCATTATTTCAATTTGCATTTTTTGAAAGATCAATGATGTTGAGCATTTTTTCATATATTTACTTGTCATTTGTATTTCTTCATCTGAGAATCTATATTCATCTCAGATATCCATTTTTGAAATGGGGCTTTGAATGTGGCAGACCTGATGTTTTCATTTCTTTGTATGTTCTAGGTATTAGTGCTTTGTCTGAGGACCAGATGGAAATTTGTTTTCTCAGAGTGTGAGTTCTCTCTCTCCTCTGGTGTTGATTTCTTTTACTGTATCAAAGCTTTTAGATAAAATAAGATCTTAGCTGGTATTTCTGTTTTAATATTTCACTTTTTGATGCATTTTAATTTTAGTTAAGTGCATAGTGATAGCCATGGGTCTATTTTTAGCCTTTGTTATATGTGGAATTCAGCAATAAACATATCAGGACCTGAACTTTTCTTTGATGATAGATTTTTAATTACATTTTTAAATTATTGACTGATATTGTATTATTTAGAATTTTTATATCTTCTTGATTCAGCTTTGGTAATTCATAAATGTCTAAGAAACTGACCATTTCTTCTGTATTTTCTATATTATTAGAATTCAGCTTCTTTAAATAAATGTGAATAACCTGGTTTTATCCAGATTTCACACTTTTTGTTCCTATTTGAATGAATATGAGTCTTTTCTTTCATTTTTGATCAGGTTGGCAAAGAGTTTATCACTTTTATTTACTCTTGCAAAGAACCAACTCTTGGATTCACTGATTCTTTATATTGTGTTCTTAGTCTCAATTGCATTAACTTCTGCTCTAATTTTGATAATTTTTTCCCTCATATGAAGTTTTTTTATTTTAAAGAGGGTAAATCTAAACATAACAAAACAGAACAAAGCAGATCAGAAGCAAAACAAAGTAAGTGACACAGATTTCAAAGCAGGACAACAGAAAATCTACAATGGGGGCCGGAGATTTAGCTCAGTGGTTTAAGTACCTGGCTGGCTAGAGCGAGGTCATGAGTTTGATCCCCGGTACCAAAAAAAAAAAAATCTACAATGAATATATAATGTCTCTTGTTTCCTTCTAAATAGGTGTCCATATCTTTACATACAATGAATTCATACAACACAAAATAGTATTAAAATGAACAGAACAGAGTGATGAAGGCATTACAGGCCTTCAAAACCAGATGATAGGAAAATCAGCAATGGCTGCCATAATATCTCTTGTTCTCTTCAAATTAGTTGTCCATACCTTCATGTATGTTGAAATTAAACAATACAAAACAGACTAATGCCAATTTGAATAAAGAATGGAAGCATTACTGGATTTCACAGCATGATGATGCTGAATCAACAATGGATACCATAATGTCTGTCTTTCTTCAAAGTAGTTGTTCATTTCATCCCATATAATGTAATGGATTCTCATAAACTGTTTAGGAGAACTTCTACACATGTACAAGCCTCTACATGTATACCTATCCTTTCTGTTTTAGAGGGAAAAACAAAACAAAACAAAACAAATTACTAGAAAAACATGAAACAAAAAAGACAAATGACAATAACAAAGAGCCCAAAACACTGACAATAAAGGTCTTCAAAACAAGATGGTAGGAGCATAGCTAGGGTTGTATTTTACATAATGGTCTTTAAGAGTTTCTCAGATCACCAGATACTACTATGCAAAATTGTTCCAATCCTATAAATGTCAACAGTTTCACTCCAAGAACTTATAGAATTTGTAGCACAATAATCTTAGCAATCCTAAATATGTTTATACAATTTTAGACATTTTTCCTTTTCCCTTCCTTTTTCTTTTTCCTCATTTTCCCTGATATATTACCTTCCTCCTTTGAAAAGATTCTTATCCTTTCACTCTATTTATTGAGGATTTTATATTTTATGTACTCTTACCATTTCTTATACTAGGGAGACTATACAGTATTTA
Organism: Dolichotis patagonum; assembly: GCA_004027295.1. Classification (NCBI taxonomy): domain Eukaryota; kingdom Metazoa; phylum Chordata; class Mammalia; order Rodentia; family Caviidae; genus Dolichotis; species Dolichotis patagonum. The sequence goes on from PVJX010019887.1 coordinate 29,287, forward strand.
TACATGTAAGTTTGATTTATTTCACTTATGAGTAGGTCTCAGGTTGCATCCATTTATTTACAAATATCTCAATGTGATCATTGTTTAAGCTGAGTAGTACTCCATTGTATAAAAAAGTACTACATCCTTTTTATCCATTCTTAAGTTGATGGACATTTAGGGTGTTTCCAAGATCTGGCTACTACAAATTGTGCTGTTATAAACATGGAAGATATATATCAATGTGATGTGATGTTTTGAATTCTTCTGGGAATATGCCCAGAAGCAGAATAGCTGGGTCAAATGGGTCCAGATTTTTGAGGAACCTCCAGACTGACCTCCACAGTGGTTGCACCAGTGTATGCTCCCACCAACAGTGTAGAAGAGTTCCTTTTTCCCAGTAGCCTCTCCAGCATTTGTTGTTGGTAGTTTTCTTTATCCTTGCCATTCTTTCTGGAGTGAGATGGAACCTCAGTGTTGTTTTAATTTGCATTTCTCTAATGACCAATGATGCTGAACATTTTTTCATGTATTTATTTGCCATTTGTATTTCTTCATCTGAGAATGGTGTATTCATCTCAGATGCCAGTTTTAGAGTGGGTCTTTGAATTTCAGGGGTCTGATTTTTTTAAAATTCTTTTTCCTTTGTCTGAGGGACAGTTGACTAAGATTTTTTTCCCAATTTGTGAGTTTTCTTTTCACTATGCTGCAGATTTCTTTTGACATGGAAAAACTCTTTAATAAGATGTGATTTCAGTTACTGATTCTGGGACATATTTTCCATTCAGTTTGATTTTTCATTCATGAATTCTTTACCTATCTCTATGCTTTCAAGATTTTTACCTACTTTGTCTTCCAAAAGATTTAGTGTTTTTGTTTTAATATTTAGATCATTGATCCATGTAGATTTTAGTTCATACATGGTGATAGGCATGGGTCTAAATTTAGTGTTTGGCATATGGAGGGCCAATTTTTCTAACAGCATATATTGAAGAGACTTTCTTCCAGTGAATGTGTTTGGCCCCTTTATGAAAGATAAGGTGGCTGAGTGTGTTTGTATTTATAATTGTATCTTTTATTCTATTGCAATCATCTTCAGTTCCGTTTGTATTCCAGGACCATGCTGATTTTATTACAGTAGCTTTGTAGTATGATTTCAGAGGGATTGTGATAGCCCCTGCCTTGCCTTTTTACTTAGAATTGCCTATTCTAGGTCTCTTGTAGTTCCAGATGAATTTTAGGAGTGATTTCTCTATATCTGTGTGATATGCTAGTAGTATGTTGATTGGAATTGCAATAAATCTGTATAACAAGTATGGCAGAATGGCCATTTTCACAATGTTTGTTCTTTCTATCCATGAAGAAGGGATGTCTTTCCACTTTCTGAGGTCTTCTTCAATTTCTTTTATCAGAGTATTATAATTTTCCATGAAGAGATCTTTTACTTCTTTTGTTAGATTGGTTCCTACATATTTCATTTTTTTGGATGCTATTGTGAAGGGTGTGGCTTCTCTTATTTCTCTGTCAGTGATTTTGTTCTTTGTGTATAGGATGCTATTGATTTTTGAGTGTTGGCTTTTTATCCAGCTACATTACTGAATTTAGTTGTTATACCTAGGAGTCTTTCAATGGAGTTTTAGGGGTCTTCTATGTAGAGTATCATGTCATCTGCAAATAGTGATAATTTAACATCCTCTTTTCCTATCTTTACTCCTTTTATTTCTCCCTCTTGTCTAATTGCTCTGGCTAGTATTTCCAGCACTATATTGAATAGGAGTGGTGATAAAGGACATCCTTGTCTTGTTCCTAATTTTAGGATAAAGGCTCAGTTTTTGGCCATTTAATATGATGCTGACTGTTGGTTTGTCATACATGGCTTTTATCATACAGAGGCAAAGACCAACTATTCCAATTTTCTGTTAGGTTCTTATCATAAATAAGTGTTGGACCTTAACAAAAGCTTTTTCTGCATCTATAGAAATGATCATGTGATTCTTATTTTTTGGCTTTATTTATATGGTGGATTTCATTCATTGATTTGTGTATATTGAACCATCTCTGCATTCATGGAATGAATCCCACTTGGTTGTGGTGTATAATCTTCTTGATGATTTGCTGCATTCTGTTTGCCAATATTTTATTGAGAATTTTTGCATTTATGTTTATTAAGGAGTTTGGCCTGCGGTTCTCTTTTTTGTTTGAGTCTTTCTCAGGTTTTGGTATTAGAGTAATATTTGTTTCCAGCAATGACTCAGTGAAAATTGCTTCCCTCTCAATTTCATTGAAGAGTTTGAGGAGAGTTGACATTAAGTCTTTTTTGTAGAATTCCTTGTGGAATTCCATGTGAACCTGTCTGGGGCTGGGTTCTTATTTTTTGGTAAGGATTTAATTACATTTTCAATTTAATTACTTGAAATTGAGTTATTCAGCATTTTTACATCTTCTTGACCCAGCTTTAGTAATTCATATGTTTTTAGGAATGTGTCCATTTCTTCTGTGTTATCAATCCTATAGGACTAGTGTTTCTCAAAATAAGCATTGATGATCTTCTGTATTTCCACAGGTTCAGTAGTGATTTCACCCTTTTCATTCCTTATTGCTTGAATTTGAGTTCTTTCCTTTTTTTATTAAGGTTGATGAACAGCTTATCAATTTTATTTATTCTTTCAAAGAACCAACTCTTTGATTCATTCATTTTTTGTATTGTTTTCTTAGTCGCTATTGCATTGATTTCCGGTCTGATCTTTGTAATTTCCTCCCTTATTTTGTCTTTGGGCTTCATTTGCTCTTCTTTTTCTAGATGTTTGAGTTGTACCATCAGGTTGTTTATTTGCGTTTGTTCTGTTTTCCTGATGTGGGAGTTCACTGCAATAATTTTTCCTCTGATGACTGCTTTCATTGCGTCCCACAGGTTCCAGTAAGATGCATTTTTGTTTTCTTTTGCTTGTAGATATTTAATTTCTTCTTAGTTTCTTCTGTGACCCACTGATTGTTCAGGAGTGTATTACTCAATTTCCATGTGTTTGTGGGGTTTTTTGCAGTTTCTTTTGTCATTAATTTCTAGTTTCATGGGTCTATGATCCTATAACATGCATAGGATAATTTCAATTATTTTTCCTTTATTTAAGCATGCTCTTTGGGCTAGTATATGGTCTATTTTAGAGACTATCCTATGTGCTGCTGAGAAGAATATATATTCTGATGTTTTTGGGTGGAACACTCTGTATATGTCCACCAAGTCCATTTGTTTACTGTTGTGATTTGGTTCTGTTATTTCTTTTCTGATTTTCTGTTTAGTTGATCTGTCCCTTTGTGTCAATGGCATGTTAAGGTCTCCTGTTATAATTGTGTTATTGCTTATCTGATTTTTTGTGTCTGTTAATATTTGTTTTATATAGCTGGGTGCTCCTGAATTTGGTGCATAGATATTTAAAATTGTTATCTGTTTCTCTTGAAGTTTTCCCCAAAGCAGTATGTAGTGATTTTCTTTATTTCTTTTGATCTTTCTTGTTTTGAAATTCACATTGTCTACAAACAAGATAACTACCCCTGCTTTTTATTTTTCTTGGTTCCTTTTTCATGAAGTATTGCTTTCCATCCTTTGTGAGTCTATAAGTTTCCTTTTGGGTTGTATGTGTTTCTTGTATACAGCATATATTTGAGTATTGTTTCTTGATTCATTCTTTCAGTCTGTTTCTTTTAATTGGTGAATTGAGGCCATTTACATTAATGGTTATAACAGATATATTGGTTTATTTTTGACATGTTGTCTTTCTGATGTTGATTCTTTACCTTTCCACTCCATTTAATTGTGTGCATTGCTTAGTGGTTTTTGCCTATGTTTATCTAGAATGTCTTTCAGTATTCTTTGCAGGATTAGATTGGTCATGAGGTTCTTCAGCTGTCCTTTGTCATCAAAGTATCTTATTTCTCCATCCATTTTGAGGGAAATATTTTCAGAGTACATCATTTTGGACTGGATGTGATATTCCTTTAGGATCTGAAATACTTCACTGCATGTTCTTCTTCACTTCATTATGTTGGGAAGTCTGCTGTGATTCTAATAGGCTTTCCTTTATAGGTGATCTGTCTCTTCTCTCTAACAGCTTTTAATAGTCTGCTTTTGTGTTACATTTCTGGGATATTGATTATTATATGTCTGGGTGTAGTTTTATTTTGGTTATGGCTATTTGAGGTTGTATATGCTTCACTGATCTGTATGTTGATTTCCATTCTCATGTTTGGGAAATTTTCAGCTAAATTTTCAGCTATTACTTCTGTAAATAGTCTCTTGATATTACTTGTGTGGTCACCTTTTTCATTTATACTTATCAAACTAATATTGTTTTTCTTTGCATCATCTTGCAGCTGTTGAATTGTTGTTTCCTGATTCCTTGTTATGTTTAAAAGATTTTTCTTTTCCTGTTCACTAGTTGCAATCTTGTCTTCAAGGTCTGATAGTCTATCTTTACTTTCACTGAGGCAATTTTGCCAACTTTTGATGGAATTTTTTATCTCCTGTATATCTCTTTGAATCTTCTTCATGCATTCTGTTTGTTTCTTATATTGTTCATTTAAGGTTTCCATCTTTTTGTATTGTTCCTCTAATTCTTTAACTATGTCTTCCTTAGATGTGTTCAGCATTTCTTTCATTCCATTTATCATTTCTTCTTTTACCTGGGAGATTATTTCTCATCTGAGTTCTTTTATAGCTTCCCAGAGTGCTTCTTTACTTCAGCTTCTATAATTTCAGGTATTTCTGGTGTATGTCTTACATATTCTTCTATGTCCATGTCTCCTAGGCTTGCTTGGGATGGGCTGGAGGTTTGAAATTGCATTTTGCTCTTTTGTTTTATCACTTTCCTATATTTCCTGTCTCTAAACAATTTTCCAAGGTTT
>PVJX010019888.1:0-34129 GCA_004027295.1 Dolichotis patagonum
AACACACAGTAAGGTATGGACAGCTGTTTTGAGGAGAATGAGAGACACTATGACAGCCATTCATGGCTTCCCTAATGTCTGGTCTTGAAGACCTGAAATGCCCTCCTCGTCCTGCTCAGATCAATTCCATACTAGGTTGTTTCATGTGAATTCCCTGTATGTGACAATATGGACAACTATTTGAAAGAAAACAAGAGTCAATATGATAGAGAGTGAATATCTCCGATTGTCTAGTTTTGAAATTTTTGTCTCTTATATTGCTTTCTTGTGATCCACTTTGCTCTGTTTCGTTGTGTTTAATTTTACCCTTTTGATATAATTGCATGTATATTTGAGTGGGTAAGATGGATGACCATATTGCTGTTTTTGACAGATTGTGGGGCAGAATTGTTAACAATCTCACTGTTTGAATGTCTACTTTACATGTTTTAACTTTGTAATTTGAACAACTATTTCCAAGAAGTCAGTATGTAATTTGTCAAGTAATAATTTCTTAGGTTTTATTGTTGTTGTTCTTTTCCTTTTTTCCTTGGAATACTGTATTGTTGCTACCCTTTATTCTGTTTTGTTTTCTCTTTAAATAAAGTTATTTTTTTAAAAAAAGAAATTTGTCATCTACTTTATTTCTACAAAAATGTGTAATATCACCACGTAGGTCACTGCCTAGAAGAGGAGAAAGGGATGTAGACCAAGAAAAGTGTTGTGTGGTACAATGACTTGTACAAAGGCTGCAAAGTTTTGACTGAGACTAGTATATTCAAACTCAAGGGATCTATAAGGAAGTAACCATTTGCATTGGCTTTTTCCTATGTGTTTTCTTGCATTTCTGTAGTGTGCAGGCCACTTCATGAACTCAGTTGAATGTAAAATCCTAATGTCTCTATCTTTTCTGCTGTAAAAATCCCTCGCTATTGAGACAAATTATGAAATAATTAACTTCAGAGAATTGCAGAGAGTTGGCAGTTCTCAAAAAAGTTGGCAGTCCCTAAAAAAGATGGCATTCCCTCAAGTGCCTATTTTTTTATTCGATTCATTCATTCTACGAATGTTTATTTACCACATGTAACATGTGCTGGCAGCCCTACTAGGCACTGAACATACAATCATGAACCAAAAAGTCCAGGTCCTTGGCTTTATAAAATGAAAAATCTATGATGCATTTAAAATTTTTGGCTAAAATATAGAGGTTGCACAGACTCTTACACTGTTGAATATAGTTTGCTATTTGGGTGAAATTTTTTATGCTTAAATCCATTAGAGTAAAATTTATGAATGTAAAAGACAAAAAATTTGGAAGGCTTTCAGAGAGAAGCAGCAAATCATTTGCTAATCAAGTTGTTGTATTCATTGGAGACACTTTAAAAACTTCTGCAAAAAGAAAACAGAGAAATACATATTTGAAGGGAAGAAAAATCTCTAGACCTGGAATTTTGCATTCATACAGACTGTCATTTAAATATGAGAGTGCAATAAAATAATTTATTGAAAGAAACTATTGGATACAATAACAGTAAGAGACATTATAATCCCACTTCAATATTGGATAGAGCAACTAGGCAGGAGGTCTTTAAGGAACACTCCTGTAAACAAATTGGACCTAACAAACATTAGAACACTGTCCATTCACCCACAGCACTAAACACGGGTCATTCTCCAGGACAGACCACAGATTCAGTCACAAAGCAAGCATTACTACCTTTGGAAAGATTGAAATCACACAGTGTATCTGTTCCAGTCACAATAAAATTCAAACTAGAAATCAGAAAAAAGAACTAAAAATTTTACAAATATGTGGAATTAAAGTAACACATTCTAAAACAATGAGTAATTCAAAGAAGACATGACAAGAAAAATTAGAAAATGTCTTGAAACCAATAAAAACACAACATTCCAAAACTTCTGAAATGCACTAAAAGCAATGCCTTGAGGAAAAGTTAAAGCTGTAAATAATAATAAAAGATGAGACAAGCCTTAAATCAACAACCTAGGTTTTTAGTTTAAGGCATTAGAAAAAGAAGAACAAACTAAATCTAATTGTAGCAAAAGAAAGAAAATAATAAACATTGGGGCAGACATAGGGAATAGAAAAAGTAAATAAATGAAACCAAGAACTAGTTCTTTGAAAAGGTAAACAAAATTGAGGAACTTTTTGTTAGAATGACTAATAAAAAAGAGAAGGCTGCAGTAAAATCAGAAATAAAGAGGCAAAAGTTAAAGGGGAGAGAAGACATCCTAACACATCCCATAAGGCCACCATTAGCTTTATACAGAGACACTGTAAGGTAACTACCAAACAGTATCCTCTGTGAATATTGATACCAAAATTCTCAACAAAGTACTATGATAACCAAATTCAACAGCATAGTAAAAGGACTATAAATCATGATTAAGTGGGACTTAACCCTAGGATGCATGAATGATTCAGTATATGAAAATAAACCAATCAATGCAATATGTCACATTCATAAATAAAGGGGAAAACACATCATCTCAGTTGATACAAGAAAAATACTTGACACATTTCAACACCCTTTTATGATAAAAAAAAAACCTAGATGAAACCACTTCAGCCTAATAATGGCAATATAGAAATAAACTGTAGCTTAAAAATCACAATGATGAAAGACTGAAAGCTTTCTCTAAAACAAGGACAAGGATAGGAAACCTGCTTTTGTTTCTTCTATTCAGTGGGGTAATGGAATTCATGGCCAGGGTAATTAGACAGGGGAAAAATAAGGGCCTCCAGATTGGAAAGGAAGAAACAAAATTATCCCTGTTGACAGATGACATGATTTTATATGTAGAAAATTCAAAAGGTTCCACATACAAAAACAAAAGTTAGAGCCGGTATACCAATTCAGGAAAGTTGCAAAATCACAAAGTCAGCATGTAAACATCGGTTGCAATTCTATACACCAGCAATGAATAAAGAGAAGATTGAGGAAACAAATTCATTTATAGTAACATTCTTGTCCCTAACACTAAAGGAACAATGTTAACCAAGGAGGTAAAAAACTTGTATACGGAAAACTACAAAAAGTTGCTGAAAGATATTAAAGAAGGCACAAAGAAGTGGGAGAAAAAAAATCCTATATTCATGAATTGGAAGACTTGATATTGTTAAAATATTTACATTACCAAAACAATTTATAGATTCAGTGTATCATCCATATTCTAATAATTTTTTGCAGAAACAGAAAAATCCAACCCAAAATTCATAATATTAAGTGAAATAAATCAGAAAATTTACTGGAAAAGATGGTCTTATTGGCATGCAATGATAGAAAAACCACTGTGGTCAAATATTAAAGATAGATATAAATAACTCACGGTACACGAGAAACACACAGGAGAGTTAAACAAGTTAAATGATGGTGTGAAGAAATAATTAAACTTACTTGGAATGTGAAATATTACACAAAACAAATGATTTTTTGTTTTGGATGATTTACAAATGTAGTGCCTGGATGATTTACAAATGTAGTGCCAAAAAAAGAAAAGAAAGAAGAAAAGACAAGAGGAGAGAAAAAGAAAACAAAAGAAAATGTGTGTGTGTGTGTATGTGTGTGTGTGTGTGTGTGTTAGGATGTAGTGGGTGCTAGGGAGAACACTGTTTTAAATTAAAGGAACCTAAAGAATTATAAGACAGAACAGTATCTAAATCTTGATTTTTTTTAAAAAAGCCATATATTACACAAAATATATTTGGGAAACAAACTGTGTATGGTCTAGGAATCAGCTGATATTATAAAATTGTTATTCCTGTCTGTGTTGCTGAGTTTGTGATTCTGCTGTAGAATGCTCAGTTTTTAGAAGTAGCCTTGAATAGTTATGGAATAATGTCATGAGGTTTGTGATTTATTGCATATTACATTCAGCAAACACATACATAAGCTTTTATAAAACACCTACCATTAAATGGTAAAATACTAACATTTTAACAACCTTAAATGTTGTTAAATCTAGATGGCAGGCCTATGAGTGATATGAGTGTTTTTCCCTAAATTAGCATAGTTTAGAAAACACAGATAATCCAAAGGAAAAACAAAACTATTCAAGCATTTATAACAAAAGATCCTCTAGAATTTTTCAGGGTCATCTGAAGATAGGATTCTCTTTATGAAAGATACAAATGGAAGTTCAGATTTTGAGCCAACCTCAAAAATTAAGTAGCATTCTTTATAGCTAATGCTATTAGCCCAATCCTAAACAAAAATCCAAAGAAAATAACAGTAAATATTCCTAAAGCCCATGCCGTTGGCATTATCTGTGCTACCAATTATCTGTGTTTCTAAATATCCCGTATGTTCTCAGGGTAACGTACGGGCACTGGGCAGGACCCTAATGGTTTAGAGCACTACATGAATGCTTGGTTCATAGTGGTCAGCATGCTCTGCTATTTTCAGGGTCCTGGACCTTCGATCTTTACATAGATGTTTGAAAGGAGTCAGGTGAAACTCTGACTTAGCCTGAAATTTAATTCTTTGTGAGCAGAAGGCTGAAGTATTCTACTCTATAGTTGAAATGAAGTGGTAGAATTTACCTGAGTAGGTGTGGCTCTCACAGAGACTGTGTCTTGGCATCTTTGTAATAGTGCAGTCAGTGCAAAATATTTCACAATGGATGCTACTTTTTTATAGCCCAGGCTGAGAAACAAACTTCCTGGAACATTGGTCTGCCTGTGAAACATAAAAGTGAAATATCTGTCAGTGTTGCACATGCTAAAAAAATTACCCTCTTAATAGCTGGCATGGACATTTATTGCTATATTATTTGACTATATGATCAGAGATGAGTTAGGGCCTTTTGGTAATGTAAAGGTAATGATGATTATATCATTTTAAGACAAGTTTATGAATCAACTGCTTTTTATGTGCTATGGCCTAAGCTGGCCTGAAAATCTTTAAGTTAAATAATTGATGTTAAAGAATTTTAATTATCCCTGCTCTTTATAATTAATATTGAATTATTCTGGGTTTTTTTTCTGTTTCCTATTTCCTTTGATTCTACCAATGAGTGGATGTTCTTTTTCACTTTTCCCTCTCACTTTAAATAACTGTTTTGAGTCCAACGATTTAGCTCAGTGGCACAAGCTTCTGGCTGGCGGGCACAAGGTCATGAGTTTGATCCCCGGCACCAATAAATAATAAATGAATAATAAATAAATAAATAACTGTTTTGAAAATCGATTATGCTGTCCTGTGATTGATTATCGACCTCGGTCTCTTAAGTGCTTGCAGGAGCCAGGTCTGCTTTGACGCCCACCCCGAGCAATACACAAAGCCCTGCAGGGTAGTTAGGAAGGTAGAACCTCTCTCTTCACTGGTGTTCTCTAGCTACTCACACAATGTTACAGACCCGGTAAGTTATAAGGATGCTAATTTTGGCTCACGGTTTGGGTCCAGAGTCAGAGCTGCCTGTAGTTATGCCGTCCGAGTCCAGAGGGTGCAGTGCCTCACATGGTGAGCGATGGGGACACAAGTGTCCCACTTCTGAAGCTGCCAGCCCTCAGTCTCGGGCCCTGTCTAGTCTGAATCACCTGCCAACGCCCCGCCTCTACACCGCATCTTCTGATTCAGTTTCCACCCACTTGATATCTTACAGTGGGGACTCAGTGGAGGGAACTAGTCATGTCCAAACCACAGTCAGCCCAGTCTCACGGCAACCTAAAATGAAGTATCAGCCTTCCATTTACCTTCATGTGGACGTGGACCGTCACCTTGCCCGGTTTTCACTCAGCTTCTGTCAGAGACCTAGTACTGATGACAGCTGCTTAGCACACATTTTTTTGTGTGTGCATGAAAATCTGAAACACAAGAAACGAGTATTATTCTTCAGCACCGAATAAAGAATTCTTAAAAGTCCTGACAGCAAAGGAAAGTCAGTGTCATTGTGTCATCTCGAGAGGGGAAGCCTGGCAGCGGCAAGCGTGTCACAGTCACATACTCACGTTCTGCTCTTTTGGGAACAAGTTTCCCACTAGAGATTTGGCGAGCCGTTGTCACTGAGGCGAAGGCCACCTGCAGGGAAACTCTGACACGGCCACTCATTTCTTCTACGAGACAAGGCTAAAAGTAGAAGCCGGTCTGTCATAGTGAGACTAGCCATTGTCCGTGAACGTGTCCCCTGAGTCATCTGAGGAACAGCTAAGACGGACTTTCCAGAAGTTACGAAGCTTGTTTTTCTTGGTCAGCAGCGCAGGGAGGAAAGAGACCGACTGGAAAACAGACTCAGGAGAGCTGAAAGGCACACGCATGGGGAAATGAGGCAGCAAAGATGGGCTCCATACAAAAGAAAAGAGTCTGTTTTCTTCTCCTTCTGCAAAGCATGTCATTCTGTTCACAAGTCCTCTCTACTGCTGCCACTCAGAGAGAAATGTAACTGGGAGTAAGAGAAGCACGGCACAAAGGTTTTCTTTAGGCGTCTAATTATGGTTGTATAAATTCTTCACCTTGGTTTGTCCATAGTTTAGGCCCAGATCTTTTGCACACTTGGGAAATGGGTGGTTTCCAGCAACCCTCTTGGTTCCTTCCTTGTGCCAAACCCCCTCTCCAGTCCCCGTCCCTACCCGTTGTGTGTCTTCAGACCCTGTCTTCTCTCCGTATCGTCAGGCTCAGGTCTATGAGCCCCCTTGGACCAAGCCTGTTTATTCTAGGTTTCAATGATGGGGCTGAAAAACTGCCCTGAAAACTACTCGAAACCTTCCAGTTGCATTTCGCAGTGCGGTTGCTTACGGAAATTGGAATTTCAATTTTAAAAACATAAAGCATATCTTGCAAGTGAAATCTGTGTTGGGCTGCGGTTGTTGACCTTTGTGTGAATTAGAGGTGGGCACCGATCTGAAGGGCAATCTGAGCGACAGGATGGGTCCTGGGCGGCAAAGTGTAAGAGTCTTCAGCACAGCTTGATGGATTTTCGGAAGGCACCTGTGTAACCACCACCCACATCAAAATACCGAACATTTTCCTCACCCCAGAGGTTTCTATCATGCGCCCTTGTGATTTCTGTCACTATAGATGCCTGTTACTGAACTGCTGGTGAATCATATAACATGTTCCCTCTTATGTCTTTTGTGTGAGACTCATCAATGTTGTTATATGCAGCCTTCCTTGTTCTTTTTTGCTACTGTGCTATATTCCATTGGAGGCCACCATTTATATTACTGTTCTATTGCTTTCTGATAAAATGTGTCATTTGATGCTCATGTGTTCTTTTAAAAATAGACTCAATTTTTTTAAAGTAATTGTAAGTTCACAGCAAAATTGAGCAGAAGGTACGGAATTTCCACACAGTCCTCCCCTCGCAAACACACAGGTCCCCATCAGCCTTCCCCACCAGAGCAGTTTATTTGTACAGGAAACTACACTGAAACACGATTGTCCCTCGAGGTGACCCTTTTATTATTATAAATCCCTGATAACTTTTCTTGCTCTAAACTCTGCTCTGTCTGAGTTAATATTATCATTCCTTTCTTTGATTCATGTGAACACGGTATCTTTCTCTATCCGTTTTCTTTTAATTTATACGCAATTTTAGATTTAAAGTGAGTTTCTTGTAGATAACGTGTAATCGAGTCTTACTCCTTGATGCACTTTGGCAATCTGTCTTTTAATCAGTATATTTAACTATTGACATCTAAAGTGACTATGAAAAATTAGATTAGTGGCTAGCATAATTGTTATTGTTTTCTATTAACTGCTCTTGGGTTTTGTTCCTATTTGTGATTCCATTTCTTTTACACATTTGGAGATTTTAATTTTTTTTTCTTTCTCTGAGAAAAGGTCTTTCTTTGCAGCCCAAGCTGGGCTTGAATTCAAGGCAATCCTCCTGCCTCAGCCTCCCTTGGTGCTAGGATTACAGGCATGTGCTATGACTGCCCAACTTTTACCACAGCTTTTAAAGTCCTTGCCTCTGGGAATTTCTCCTAGGCCCTGTCCTTCCACATCCACTTCAATCGTCTGACCTCTTCCCCTGAGTCTCCTCTGGTTTACAGGTCCCCTACCCCTAAGTCTCAGTTCCTGTCCTCTGTAAAGCTACTATGCTCCACTTTGACACCTCCTTCATCCCCGGCCTGCATCGCCCCTTCCTCAGCCAAGGGGCCATCAAGGTATTTTCCAAAACACAGCCTCCTCCCACACCGATGTCCTCTCCATCTGACTCCCGCCCCGCTGATTCATCCAAGGCCACAGCTGAGACCAGGGTGCCCAGACTCCCGCAGCCAGGGCATGGGCAGAGCCAGGTGGGGAGGCTGCGGGCTGGGGAGCATGGTGCAGGAGGTCCTGGTGCCCAGAGGCCCTGGGAAGTCGAAAGGGAAACTGAAGTGGGTGTGAGGAGGGACCAGGCCTCCCAGGCCTGCCAGGCGAGGGTCTGCAGGGCCTGCAGAATTTACCCTGCCTCGGGTGAGTGCAGACCCTGCTCTGGGCACAGCACTGGGGGTCGGCAGGGGGTGGGGGGAATTGCCAGCCGTGTGCCCCTGAAGTGCTGGCTCCATGACAGGTAACCAGGCCCCAGGTGCCATTCTAAGCAGTCCAGGAGTTGGGGTTTTTGTGGGGGGTTTGAATCCAGGGAGGACTAAGCTATATCCCAGCCTGCCTAACTATCATCTGTCTGTCTATCATCTCTCATCTGTCTATGAGATTAGTTCTCTATTTAGTCCAGGCAGGACTCAAACTGGAGATCCTCCTGCCTCAGCCTCCCAAGTGCTGGGATTGAGGGAACATGCCACTGATACAGGACCTCCAAATTGATATAGGGGATAAATGATATAGGGGCTAAATGTCAGATACACCAAGTTTGGGTCCCCTGAAGTCGAAGAATGGATTCTAAGAAACAGCGAAGGTTAAGTGTAGGAAAATTTGGGCCAGTCATCCCTGTACTCTGAGAGGCTGAGGCAGAAAGATTGCCAGGAGTTCAACACTAGCCTACGTTACATAGTGAGTTCAAGGCCAGCCTAGACGACATAGAGAGACCCTACCCCAAATTAAAAAAAAAGGAAAATGTATTGGAGCAAAGGAATGGGGAGTAGGAACAGCTTCTGCGAGACAGGACGAGGCCAAGAGGGCCTCCCTGGAGGTTGTAATTTAGCAGTCCACTATTCTTCATTTTTTCTCTTTTTTAAGGGTATTTTTTTAAAACTTGCTTTAGCAATTACCCTAGACATTGCAATGTATATTTACCTATATATAAGCATACATACATATAGATACATATACATGTAAACATGTATATATAATATAGGTAACCTAATATGTTATTGCTGCCATAGATTAATTAAGAATAAATAAATACACTGAGGAATATAACCCAGTGGTGGAACACTTGCTTAGTGACCTTCTAGGTTTGATTTCTAGCAATTCCCTCCAAACAATAAAAAGCAAGAAAAATTACAGTTTTTATTTTTCCTTCCTTATTCCTTTTCTAGTGCCCTTTCTTTCTTTATGCAGATTCCCATTTCTGACTCATGTCTTGTTCTTTCTTTCCAAAGGACTTCTGACATTTGTTACAAGGCAAAACAAATGACAAAAAAAAAAATCCCCGTTTTTTATTAGCCTGAGAAAATTGTATTTCTTTTTCACTTTTGAAGGATAACTTTATAGACTATAGAATTGATAGTTAGTGATTATTTTTTCTTAACACAGCAAATACTTCACTTTATTTTCTTCTTGCTGAGGGGCTTCTGAGGAGACTGACATAATTCTTATCCTTATTTCTTAATAGATAAGATCTCTCTTCCTCCATTTCTTTCAAAATGGTTTTCTTTATCTTTCATTTTCTGCAGTTTAACTATGATACATGTACAGGTGTAGTTTTGTCATTTATTCCAGTTTAAGTTCTCCAGCTTCCTAGATTTCTCATTTGGTATCTGACATGAATTTGGGGAAAGTTCTCAGTTGTTATGTCTTCTAGTATTTCTTTTGTCCCTTTCTCTCTTGTATTTACATTATGTACATGTCATACCTTTTTTAAATTCTCCATAATTCCTGAACTTTCTGTTCCTTCTTTTTTTTTTCCTCCCTGTCTTTTTCTTCTTGCTTCTTGGTTTTGGAACTTTCTACTGATATAGCCTCGCATTTAGAAATTCTGTCTTCATCTATGTACAGTCTAGCAATGACCTGGACAAAGGTATTCTTCAGTTCTATTTGATCTTTGTCGCTTCTGTTATTTTTTTCCCTTGGAATTTCCATATTTCTGCTTCCATTGTGTATCCATTCTCCAATATTATTGACTTTTTTTTCATTAAAGCGCTTAACATATTTATCATGGTTGTTTTGAATTTACAATCTGAGCATTCCAGTGACCCCACCATATCTGAATTTGGTTCTGATATTTGTTCTCCCTTCAAATCGTTTGTCTTTGATCTTTTAGTGTGCCTTATAATTTTTTGTTCTTGTTGAGAGTGATGGTACACTGGATAAAAAGAAATTCTAGTAAATTAGCTTTTAATGTGAGATGTAAGCTGTTAGGGGAGAGGTCTCCAGCTGACTGAGAAAGCCTCTGCCTCTGGGTTGTGACATTCACAGGTGTGGCTTGGGTCTTCCTCCCAACCTTAGGTCAAACCGGACAGTAAGAAAGAGCTGGGCTGGGGATTTTCCTTCCCTCAGGAGAATTAAGCTTTGATCAACCTCAGTTGGTAAGAGTCTGGTTGACTAGTTTTTCCTGACAGCAGGCCTTTTAAGGAACACAATCCTCTGAATTATTTCAAAATAGTTCCTTTCCCCCTCCTCCTGTTGGAAGCAGGGAGTTTGTCTCCAGTAGGACTCTTGGAGGTAAAATGTTCAAAAGTGTGGAATACCCCCTCTCTGGGTTCCCCTGGAGTTTTTAGCACTCAGACTTATTCACTCTGAGCCTCCAAAGATTTGTCAGTAACTATTCAGGTCTTTCTGAATGTTTTCCCAGCACTGTTTTCCCTTAATGTTTCTGGTCTTTATTCTGTTCTAGCATTTTTGTTATCCAGGAGTGGGGTTGTTGGGTTATTCTGCTCCAACTACCTGTAAGGGTAGTTAAGAAAGAATCAAATACCAATATTTTCCTGTAATAACATTAGACACCCTCGAAGCTCCTGAGACACCCTTTGAGAAGGCCCTTAGGAGCCTGTGAGCTCTCTGGACAAATCCAGTTACACCCAAGTCTCTTAGTGAGCACAGCGTCAAGGGCGGGCCCTGCAATACTTAAGTAAATCACAGGCACCGTAAAGAATTTTCATTCTGTTGATATTTTTTATTGAGCAGAAAACACCGGGAATAAAAACTGCCTTCTCTTTGTCAAGCATATAGATTTCTTCCAGAAGTCCATCTGAATGTGCAGTTCACAAAGCCCTCAAACCCAAGTTCAACTGACGTGTGGCTGACACCCACTCCTGGCTTGGGGGTTAGTTATGGAGCTGCAGATTTGATGAAGGCCTGTTGACCAAAGACACTGCCTTTTGCCTTTGCGGGAACAGAAATACGCATCTTTGCCTAAAGATTAATCTAGTTTGCGGAAGTTCGTAAAAGTGAGGAATAGCAATTGGCTTCATTTGGAATGAAGTTGTTCCCAGGTGTAGGACTCAGGCCTCACGCCAGTCACTCCATTCAGTTGAGAGTCTCGTATTTTTCAGCAAGCTAAAACCCACACACTCCCCACAGTTAATTATGATAAAAACCAGAAACATTACCAAGAACAGGCAGTGCGTAGCAAACACGAGCTGAAAGGAATAGAGGACACTGCGAGGTTTGAAATTAAGCTACCAAAATCTTAAAAGGTTGACTCTGGATTGGAAGGCCACTTTCAACAACAGATTCCTCAGACTCCTCCTGAGTAGCGTTATCCTAACCCTTAAATAAAAATGAAAGAACTGATGTCAAACCTGTGATAGCTGGTGGGTCATCTCTCTTTCGCTATGTGTGGAACAAAACCCACAAAAGTCAATCATTGCACATCTTTGAACTATAGAAAATTGTTTCTTTGAAGTTGAAATTAAACCTTATGGATTTCAGCGGGACTTTTTCATGCAGATTCTAACAACGGTTTCTCAAAGTGAGTTTCCACAGTTATCCTCCCATAATAACATACACCTGAAGTTCTTGTCAAACTGCAGCTAGCCCAAGGCTCTGCACTTTAGCCAAAGCTCTCAGGAAATGCTGCTGTTTCTGGTCCACAAAATCACACTGTTAAGTAGCGGGAGTTGGTCGGCCCTGATGAGCCGTCATTATTTATGAAAACACAGCTGGAAATGGTTAGGAAGGTAATGATCGTAACATGAAGAATGGTGTCCCAGTATCAAATGACAGTGGTCAGAGTCAAAGCCTTGCCACTTGCTAACAATGCCATTTTAAGCCAATTTGTGCTGTGATTCTGAGTTTCAGTTTCCTTATCTATAAATATTTTAAAAATATGTATTACCGACTTTGTTTCACTCAAAAGACAGCGGAGTTTCTTCCAACTTGAAGGTGAGGTTTTAAGGAAAGGTGCCGCAAGGCAGAAATGTATCAGTGGCATAGGAGTATGTATACATTTGAAATTACCTTTACTATCTTTTATTAAGAACGTGATTTCAGTAAATACAGCATAGGCAGAGATTTTGCATACAGAACTTGAGAGTTGGCATCACGGTTTGTGGGCACATCTTTCAGTTCCAGTGAAATTTGACTTCCTTTATGTTACCAAGAAATGGTAAACAGTATAGTAATTGTCCAAATCCCTCAACAGTTGTGCCTGGATTCTCAAAAACATAAAAGCAATTTCAAATTAACTCTAAAATACATTTGTGTAAATGGTGTATCCCTTTTCAGAAAGGATAATCCACAACATTCACTTATAAACAGAACCTTAAATTGCAACAGATGTTTCCCTTTTTGAAAAGGTTCTTGAATTCATTGACAGACCTTTGGCTAAACTGATGAATTAATTTGTTCAGGCCAGATTTCATAAATCCTCTAATAATTCTTCCCTTTAGACATACTGACTTGATTTTTGAGATCGGCAGCATGTGGTTTAAATGTTTTAACCTTTGCTACTTTAATCAACTAACATTTATTTCAAGGTTGAATGATGACCAACCATTGAAAGATATAGTTAACTAAGAAATAAAGTCCAATTTGTCAGCTACATGAACCCGGATATCTAGATAATAAGTGGAAATCAGTCTGTGTCACTTAATTTTGAAATGTTTGGCAGCTTCGATGTAATCCTTTTTCTTCCAGGGCTGTGATGAAGATAAATTTATGGGAATTGCTACAAAGCTTGGACGTGCATAGAGTCACCATCCTTAAATGTGGCTGATTTGGCTTGACTCTACACAAGCCAGCTTTTAACGATAAGGATTTATCTATGTATGTTTGGCTCATATTTTTCATTAATATGGGAAGGCTAACTACCAATTTAGCATGGTTCAAATCAGGATTTAATACGAAATTGAGCTGAGCCTTTAAATTTACCGTCGATCCTCACAGTGCTAAACTGGAGATAAACAGTTCTTACCATTAGCAAGTCTAAGCTCATGTTTAGTAGAAGTTTTTGCGAGTCTATATGTAAAGCTTTGTAAGAGAGTCTGTTAACCAGATTTCATGGGTCTTGCATGTGTGTGTGTATTGGGAGGGTGCGTGTTTGACTCTAATGGGGCCAGGAGGGAAATTCAGGGCATTGCTCACTGGTTATAAGAGTGGATTGACATGGTCACTTACCTTTTTGATATGAGCACTATCATGGTCTGAAAACTGGCCATAACCTCAAAATAAAATTCATTGCATGCATTGAGAAGACTATTTGATTATGATCCTCTCAATCTTCGGTTGGTTGAGTGTCAGACAAAGGGCAAAGCACACTTAGAATAGCAGTTTGCATGTGCATCAGATTATATGCATAGCTAGTAAAACCCAGATTGAGAAAACCACGCCCAAATCATGCAGGGGTGGAAAGAATAGACTTCAACAAATGGTGGGAAAATTGGATAGCCACATGCAAAAGAATGAGATTGAACCTTTATTTTACACCATGTAGAAATATAAAAATTAATTCAGAATGGATGAAGAATCTAAACATAAGAGCTGAAACTGTAAAACTTTTCGAAGAAAATGGGGGGAAAGTTTTATGGCACTGGATTGGCAATGATTCCTTGCAAATGACAAATCAGGGACAACAAAAATATAATAGGTGAGACTGTATCAAAATTAAAAGCATTTGTGCAACAGAAGTCACTACTAAGGAGGGAAAGCACATAAAATGGGAGACAGTGTTGGCAGGTTATGTATCTGATAAGAAAATAATCTCGAGTGTACATAATAAACACCTACAACTCAATTCAGCAGCAAAAGGGCAACCCAGTTCAACAATGGACAAAGGACCATAATAGATAGTGCTGCAAGAAATAATACCAGTAGCCAAAAAGAACATGAAAAGATTCATTCATCATTTGGGGAGTGCAAGTGAAACCACAATGAGGTATCACCGTGAAGCAGGATTGAAAGGAAAACAAGCTTTCCCGGCCTTGAACAATCCCCCCCGCCCATGACCGTAACTCCTTGTTCACGTGCAGAAAAGATTGGCCACTGAAAAACAAAGTTTATGGCACTCTGTTCTCATTAGATTCGTAAGGCTCTGTCTTCTCTCAGGGGTAAATTATTAACTACTTTTAATTGTCTTGTCTCGCTTCCGTAAACTTGCCGGCACCCACCGCCTCCAGTTTCTTTCCACTGGAAAGACCAACCCTCTAAGCAGCTGGAAAACTGGAGCCTTCCTTTAAGGGTCGCTCAGCCATGGTGGACACCATGAAGTCAAGCTGGGCCAACCTGTACCTAAAACCTTAAAATAAAACCCTCCTATTTCCCCCATGGCCCTCTGACCTCTTGGATTCTGTGACAATTTCACATCACAAAAAGGCAACCATTAAAAATCTGGAAAAGGGTTGGGGATTTAGCTCAGTGGCATCAGCGCCTGCCTGGCAAGTGCGAGGTCGTGAGTTTGATCCCCGTACCAAAAAAAAAAAAAACCCACAAAAAACAAAACCCCCCAAAATCCACTTGAAAACAATGACTGTTGACAAAGATATGGAGAAACTAGAACACTTGCATCTTGCTGATGGAAATGTGAATAATGAAACAGGTCAGCAGCTCCTCCAAAAGTTGACACCCAATTACCATGTAATCCAGCAATTCCACTTTTCAGAATATACACTAAACATCCCACCAAAAACCCGAAAGCAGGAACTCAAACAGTACTTGCATACCAATGTTCATAGCATTGTTAACAACCACCAAAAAGCATGGAAACAATCCAAATGCCCATCAAGAGATGGATAAACAAAATATGCCATGTATAACCATTAGAATATTATTTGGCCTTAAAAAAGAATGAAAGTCAGGCACAGGCTTCAACATGGACGATCCTCAGAACATCCAATTAAATTGCATAAGCCAAGCACGAAAAGACAAATATTATATCTCCAATTACATGAGGCACCCAAAACAGATTATCAAGGCAGAAAACAGAATTGAGATTATAGGATGGAATGGTGAAAAGGGAGCTGTTGTTTAGTGAGTATAGTTTCTGTTTGAAATGAATAAAACTAAGTAGTGGTGAAGATGGCATGGAACTGTGAAAGAATACAACCCTACTGAGTTATATGCTTACAAATGGTTTGAGAATAAAGTTTACATTGTGTATATTTTACTACAGTAAACAGAGAGAGAGAGAGAGAGAGAGAGAGATTGCTAGGCTCTGAGCTTAGAGTTTCAGACCCTGTAAGTCAGGGTTAGAGCTAGAAGATTTACGTTTCTAGTAAATTCCCTGGTGATGCTGCTGCTGCTGCCCCAGAATCCACTGGGTTTATAGAGAAGGATTCTCTTCCCAACAAGAGAAGGAATTCCCAGGAAGACTTTAACAAAGATTCCAAATTGTGGGCCAGCTCTGATGGAAGGCAGTAGGCAGGTCCCTGTCACTCAGTGTTGACAGGGAAGGACCCTTTAACTCCACGCAGGCTCGATGGGAAAGAGCTCTGGAAGAGTGGACAGTGCACACTGCAGGGATGGGGGGAGCAGTGCACAGCCTGGGTCCCACACTTCTCACCTTCAGTGTTGGCTGGTTTCTATCTTGTTCAGATAAGGTTGTAGTACAATCTTATTCTTACATTTGACTTTAATTCACATCGCAGAATTACATGTCTTTGGTGCAAGTCTTCAGCAAAAGTTAAGTCAATGTGGCTCATCCAGGGTGTTGAGTTTTCTTTTTTGTTTGTTTTTTGGGATTTTTGGTGGCGTTACTGGGGGAAGTAAGGCAGATCAATATGGATATGTGTGTGGAGGAGGAGAGGACAACACTGGAATAAACAGAAGAAGGAATAGCGAGAAAGATGACAGATGGAATCAAGGTGGAGAAAAGAGGCAAATAAAACAGAGTGTACAAAGATGCCTCGTGAATTCCAAAGCACTCAATTAGAAGTGAACCAAAGTTTGAGAAGTGGGTGGAAAGCTAAAGACTATGAGGGGAGCCAGGGCAGGCAGTGTGCTGTCAAGGACCAGTCCCATCCCTGGCTCAGAATCTCCTTGGTGTGGCTTTTCTTAGACCAACCGCACTGGAAACCTGGGTCACATCTGGAGCTCTGGAGTTCTCCATCTTTGCTGAAAGGATACATGTGCTCCACAGCCTGCAGTTTTTTTTGCCACCCACAACTTTGGGCCCCGTTTAGAGGAGCCAGTGAAAGAGTCAGTCCGCTGAGTCAGAACAAAACTCAATGCTCCAAAAAATGTTATTCCAACAGGCGCTCATCCATGTTGCCATATTAAGCATTGCAAGAGGTCCCATAAATAATACATTCCTTAGACACAAAAGGCATGCATGTCACAAATTATGCTGCAAGTTATAAATAGAGAATAAAGCAGTTGGGGATGTGCAGTCAGGAATCCTCAATGCTGTTGCTGGCTCAAACACAGGTCTTAAAAAGTCATCTGCGCCTCAATTTGGTTCAGTTTAACAGCGTTTCTCATAGATCTATAAGGTGCTTACATATGAAGAAGTCCCTGTTTGCAAAGTACTCAGAATCCAATGAAGGGGTCAGGCCAATGCACAAGTCAGTGCAAGACACGTTATTAAAGATGCGATGAGCACAATGCAAGCCAAATGCTGACAAAGTTTGAAAAAGACAAAACAGAAAGGTGTTAATTCCATTTGAATATTCTTAGAATGTTCAGTTCCCAATACAAAATAGGCATTTGAGAAGTGGTTTTGTGGATAAAGTTAAGCAAGCAGATCTAAGCACCTTGCCGTGACCTACTCTACAGTGTAGTCACTCTTCCTTGTCCCCCTCTTCCTTCTCCCCCTCTTCTTCCTCCTCCCCATCTTTTCCTTCCTTTCCCCTTCCCCTTCCCCTTCCCCTTCCCCTTCTCCTTCTCCTTCTCCTTCTCCTTCTCCTTCTCCTTCTCCTTCTCCTCCTTCTTCTTGTTCCTCTACTTCTCTGGGTGCTGAACCCTCACCCTTCTCACTGAGCTATATCTCTAGTCCTCTTTTGTTATTTTTTTATTTTGAAACAGAGTCTACCAAGTCATTAAATTGCCCAGGCTGGGTTTACACTTGTGATCCTCCTTCTGTAATTTCCCAGGGTACTGGAATTAGTGATATGTGCCACATCTGGCTTATATTTACTGTTAAGTGGTGTAGTTAAAACCGAATATCTACTTCCTTGCCACAAAATCATGTATCAAATGTTTTATTGGTATTCATGAAATGATTTCAGGTCTTGAATCTTCACATACATGACCAACAACTTTGGGACAATCTACTTAATGAAAAATAAAGACGTTGGGTATAGCAACATATGTCTGTAATCCCAGTGCTCAGGAGGAGGATTGTTGCAAGTGTGAGGCCAGAGTGTCACTAAGACCTACATTAGTGACACTCTGACTCACAAAAAAAAAAAAAAAAAAAAGAAAGAAAGAAAGAAAAGGAAAAAAAAGGAATTTAAATAGAAGTGGATACTATGAAAGGCATTAATACAAATATATAAAAGAGAATTGAAGGAAATTATTTACCTCTGAAATTTAAGTTTGCTTTTACCAGAGAAGCAGGAGAAAAATTTTTTCTTTTATTTTTATTTTTGCATGTTTAAGTATTAGGGATTGAACACAGGGCCTTTGTGCTGAGTTAGGTCCCCAGCCCTTGCTTGTTCTGGGACAGGGTCTCACTAAGTTGCTAAATTACCCAGGTTAGGCTGAAGCTTTCATTCCTCTGGTTTCAGCCTCCTAGAGTGCCGGGATTGCAGGCATGTGCCATCAGACCTGGCAGGGGAAAGTTCTTACCAGAAGGCTGCTAGCAAAATGAAGAAGTAGGTGTGAACCGATCAGCCACTTACTACTCAAATCACATCATGTGTCATCTTCCGTGTGCTGACCTGTGTTCACAGGAGTCTAAGGTAGAACACTGCTGGCCATTGAAATCCTTTCACTTTCCCACTGAAGAGTAATTCCCGCAGATTAGGCATCTCGGGCCTGGCAATAGTGAGCCCATGAAGCAAGGGAAAAGCAAAATAAAGTTGAGCTGCCTAGGATTTCTTGGCAGTGGCAAAAGAACTTTAAGAAACAAAAAGCAATTTCAACGCAGTGTCCTTAAAAGTTATGAGGTTCTAACTGTCATATAGCAACATTTTTTTTTAAAAGAAAGAGTCCAAGATAAATATGCCGTGGTTCTTTATCTTCTGATACAAAATCAATCTTAGTAGGAAAAGGAAGAGTGAAGCAAAATCAGGCCTTTGGGCAGCATGATATGATGTTGCAATATGGGACTTTATTATCTGCTTAACAGTTTTTATAATAATAAAACCATTATTCCTTTCACTTTTCTGGAAGCAGTAACAGCGCTCCATGCATTACTACTAGATAAATACGTAGAAGCCTAATTGACGAACATAATGACATCGAAGCTTACCATATAATTTATTTGGTAATAATAAAACATTCCTTCAGCTACTGCCCAAGTGCCCACACACAGGAAAACTACTTAGTGCCTCTAAAGTGCAATTTCCGTCTGCCTTTTTACTCCCCTTAATAGTTGACCTGCAACCAGGACTCCTGTGCAAGAGGCTGTTTAGGAGGGTCAGAGAGCAGATACTAAGACAGCTCGTGCTGGCAGGCAGGGCTCCGTCCCACGCAGGGCTTGAAGCAGGGGTATCTACACCACCCCCAGGCACCGTGTTCTGGGGCAGCTCTGTTTTGTGTGCCGTTTTCCCGTTCACTAGGGCACTGTTGGTACCGGAAGCATCACAGAGGGGTGCAGGAGTAAGACAGAGCAGGAAATGTAGGCAGTCAAGGGACCCGATTAAACCTGCAGCCCTAGAACTCAGCTTACCATTCCTTCAGTGAAGAAACTCTGGGAGATGTTACAGGACACCTGGAAAGTTCCCAGGCCTGGGGGTGTCGTGGGAGCTGGGGTATTTATACACCAACTGCAGGGAGCTGCTGTGAAGGGGGCTGAGTTGGAGAGGGCCGATTCCCAGCCTCGGGGAGAAGGGAAGGGCAGCTTGCTTATCCTCAGCAAAGAGATCCATCTCTGGCAGCTGTCACGTGGCAGGCCAGCACTGAGGTGGTAAGGACCCAGGAATATGTATCTGGCACCTACATGATTTTCTATGATTTTTTTTTTTGCATGCATCATATCTATGTATGTATGATGTGTGATCAAAAACTAGAGCAAACTATTTAAAAATGTTTTGCAGAAAGACATTGCCTTTAGACTCCCTCAAAATACCTGCTTCAGACACACTGGCTCAGTCCTTCTGGCCAGCTTCTGCCATGCTGCACTGCAGTGACTTTAGCTGCATTGTCATGGCTGCCTCCAAGCCCCGATCAGCTCAAAATAGTGACCTTTCACGGTCATTTTGTCTTTGAGGACAAGTCAGAAGTTGTGAGGTGTCTGATGAATAAGGGGACTGAGGACTCACTACCGTGTTTCTGCAAGCACGAGTTTCTGCTGGGTGGCCCTGACAGCAGATTTTACCATATTTTTGGCCATATCTTGTAAAGACACTCGCAAAAGAGGACTTTCAGAACTGCTTCTGAAAGAGGCAAGTATGAGGCTGGGCGTGGTGGCGCATGCCTATAATCTCAGCACTTGGGAGGCTGAGGCAAGAGGATCACTGCGAACTTGAAGCCAGCCTGGGCTACATAGTGAGTTCAAGGCCAGCCTAAAGTACAGAGCAAGACCCTGTCTCCAAAAAAAAAAAAAAAAAAGGTGGCTAAAAAATGAGATAAATATTCAGAAAAAGGAAGAATATTTTGAGAGTTTATGAGAATGTCTGTTTTACTGTAATTAATTATTTTACTTAAACATACATCGTACTTTTTGATTAGCCCTTGTATTTGCCATCTCATCTCACCTTCTCTCAATGGAAACATTCTGATGAAAAAATAGATGCAATTTTATTCTTTTATAGAAAGTATTTGGCATTCTTAAAAGAAAGGCAAGCTGTTCATTGAATTATTACCATCAAAAATAACAATGAATAACAATAACCCATCCATGTAGAAAACTAGAAAGATAAAAGAATGAGCAATTCTTGCATCAGTCAACTTTCCTTCGCTATAACAAATACCCAAGGCAATTCAACTTTAAAGAGAAAGGGATTATTTGGCTCACAGTTCTAGGAGTTTTAGTCCATACCTGGTTGGCCCCATTGTCTTGGTCCTGTGATGAGGCAGAAAATTATGGTGGGAGCGGGTGTTAGAGAAAAACCATTCACCTCAAGGCTGGAGAGCCACAGGCAGGAAGAGGAAGAGGGTCTCTTGTTGGCAAACCCCCAATAGCCTGATGAATGCTTTTGATTTTGACCAGAATTATTTGCAAACAGAAGCAACCTGTTTCTTTTTTGCAAACATTTGTAAACCAAGGTATTAGTGTACAATATTTCTAAAGGAGCACTATAGAGAATAAAAAGTGGCTGGGAGTAGGGGCCAGAGGCCAATAGGAATATTGCAGGAATCAGGGCGGAGTTTAAAAGGTGGAGATAGACAGTCAGGATCCAGACTGCACTGTGAAACTGGGTAGGCAAAATTTGCTGAAGGTTAGAACACAGGCTGTCAAAGGAAGAGAAAAATGAAGAGTGGTGCTTACTTCCAGGGTTGGGGGCACATGCCTGCAATCCCAGCCTGAATCAGGAGCATCACAAGTTCCAACCTAGCCTGGCCAACTGAACAACTTGTCTCAAAATACAGCAAGAAAAAGGGGCTGGGGATGTGGCTCAGTGCAAAGGCTCTGGGTTCAGTCTACAGTACTATAAAAACAAAAAAACAAACACACACTGTGGTTTGGGCAAAGTCACAGTGTAATGATGCTAGCATTTGCTCTGGTGGAAAAACTGCGGGGTCAGGGTAGCAGAAGAGTTCTGTTTAATCCTGGGGATACGGCCTGTGAATGGAGGTGTTCAGCTGGCAGTTTGCCTCAAAGAGCTCAACAGTCTTGTGTCTGTTCAGGTGACTCAGGACATAATACTGTAAACTACGCAAGGGCTGAACTATGTCCTTCCCAAAATTCACATGTTAACGTCTTAATCCTCAGTTCCTCAAAATATGACTATTTGGAGATAAGACCTTTAGGAAAATGATTAAATTAAAATGAGGTCACTTATGTGGGGCCTCATCCAACATGATTGGTGTCTTTGAAAGAGGAGATTGAAACACAGACACAGGAAAGGCGATCATCTAGAAGCCAAGGAAAGAGGCCTCGGAAAGAATCAACACCCTCATCTCAGACTTCTAGCTTCCTATGAATTATGAGAAAATATAACTCTGCTGAAGTTTCCCAAGCTTTGGTACTTTGTTATCATAACCCCAGCAAGCTTAGCACTCATTTTGGCATTTTTTTAAATATTGGTATTTTTTACTGTAAGATATCTGCTTTTAACCAAAATAATAATTTATTTGACTTGAACTCTTTTCTCCTCACTCATCCAAACACACAAAGTTGACCTACTCATTGGAATTATTTACATTTTCCATCTGAATTCAAAAGCCTCTGTATAAATTTTTTTAGGTTGAGCACTTTTCCCACTAACAATTATCTAATAAATTATTTGCTTTCCATGACAACTACTGGATTAAATTGTTAAGATATGATATGACTTAGACATATTGCATTATTATGCAGATTTTAGTGTAACCAAAAAAATAGAGCTAGGGAGCTAACCTATTTTATACAATTTAAGCTTGAAAATGGTATTTTTTTATTGTTCTGAACTGCATGCTTCAACTAGTGGTGTAATCATGCAGGCCTTGACTGAATATGCATATTCTGGAAGCTCCTGAGATCATACAGTCTGGCCCAAGGCACCAAATTAATGAATACTGAGGAGCATATCAACTGCTTACTCAATGAGAAAAAGCCAAGCATAGATAAGGTCTGGGAGACTTGCTCTACTAGGTAGGGCTCAGACCTTGAGCATGCCCCAAAGGCTCATGGGTTACAGGTTTGGTCCCCACGGGGCACTACTGAGAGGTGGCTGGACCTCTAAGAGATTGGGCTTGGTGGGAGGTCTTAAGGTCACTGAAGTTGAGCCCAGAGAGGGGAATGCAGAGTCTACAGACTCCTCCTCAATCTTTTGCAATGGGGGAAATGGTTTTGCTCTGTCACTTGCTCCCACCACAATGTGCCACCTCATCACAGGACCCAAAGCAACGGAACCAACAGATGGAAGACTGAAACCTGCCGAACTGTGAGCCGAACTTCTCCCTGGATGAGATAATGATCTCAAGTGTTTTTTTGTGGTGGGCAGCTGACCAACACAAGCCTCAGATAAAACAGTGGAGAAACAAGGTGGAGACAGGGACGCTGGATCCCGTGTGACCGCGGAAGGACAGGAGAGTGCTTCTGCAAGTACAAAGTGGAGCTGCGTACTTGTGAGTCCATTTTGAAGGAGCGACGCCTGCTCCTTCGCTGTTAGAGGTGCATGTCTATAGCTGAACATAAACAGCTCTGGAGACGTGGATGCCCTCACTGAGCGCTTTCTCCCCAGGTTCTTACTAATAACCATTTCTGGACACTGAGATGCACAGAGGAGAGCACTTCCAGATGCTACTCATGAGACCCCCGTGGCCTCACCCCGGACTCCTCTCTGTGCTGCTGTCCCCAAATACTCACTCTTGGCAGCCTGTGTGACTGTTGCCCTCTGAGATTTAAGTTGCTTCTGTGTTGAAAAGACTGATTTATTTTCCAAAGGAAGTGGTTTTCGGCTCATTCTGAAGAGTTTTAATGAAGATGTCGGTTCTCTTGCCAGGTTATTTCTTCCAGGAGTGTCTATGAAATCAAGAGAGGAGGTTCCCAGGCATGGGGTAGCCGCACTACTAAATTGTCCACTCGTGTGCCTGGCTAGATGCTGCCCCACGAACAGCTGGATTGAGGCTCGTGAATGCTTTGCTTTACCAAATAAATTTTAGGAAATTAACAACACTCTCATTTTATTTATTTTTAATGACACTCCCCTAATTTTATTTCACTGTTGTTTTATTTTTATTTTATTTATTATATTTACTTAGAGTCATTAACTGTTGCACTTATCCTGCATACATGACAAGTAAGACTTAGGAACCTCAATTTTCAGGAGTGTTTTAAGTAGAAATTGATGATTTTCAACCCAAGTTATTGGTCAATGATCAACAATCCCCAAATCCAGTCACCTGATAAGAGATGATGGTGAAAACGCTTCCCTGTCAAGGAACAGGAGTACGTTGTGATCTCACATGAATTTGGACATTTATTTCCTCCCCAGCTCCCTCCTCTTCTGATCCTAAGGATGCCTTGTTTTTCAGTTCAGATTATTTATTAGGAAGGTTTAGAATATTGCTTTCCCAGGATGCCTCTGACTCATCATAAAGCAGCCTGCCGTTTCTACAGCTTTGGTCTCTTAACTCCAAGAAGATACAACAATGACAGCTGCCAATTCCAGCTTGTTATTTAAAGATGTGTTACAGACAGTTTTGTAAAGATTGGTTAAGTAGCCTGCAACTGTTCTCCAGGCAGGAGTAAGATTAAATATTTTTCTTTGAAATCTGTCATTATTTCAACTTTTTATCTTTTAGGTCTCCTGAAGGAGGGCGGTAAGGAAAGTGCAGCTCTCTGGGACTGATAAGATTGAACATCTTTCTTTACTGGAGAATCTCCAACAGCTTTATTGTCCTAGAAAAATCTAAGGCCAGAGGAAGCAAAATTGATAGGATGGGTTCAATCAAATAACAAAAAAATATTTTGCTAGGAAACTATAATGGGTATGTTAGTTTTACTCAAAATTGTAAAGTTCTGTGGGTTGATTTTCTCCTGGCTGACCCCATATTTGCCTTCACTTCCAAATGTAGACAATTTTGATGTCTGCAATTGGGCACAAAATACTTTTTAAGAGATAGGTGTCATTAATTGCTCCAGCCAAGGCCCCACCATCCAAGACTATGAGTTTGCGTTCTCTCAGAAAGGCCATATTCAAGAGTCATACCTCGACTAGACCTAATTTTGGTTTTTTTAAATATGTGGCTTTGTCATGTTGCCCAGACTGGCCATTAATGCTGAACTCCTAGGCCCGACACATTTTCCTGCCTCAGCCTCAGTAGCTGGGACCACTGCTGCAGGCCAAACCACCAGGCTTATCCAGGGCCTTTCCAATTAGCCATAATGAATGTCACAAAGTGAGTTTTTGTCTGTGAAAGTAATAGCCTATTTATTGTCATGACTAATGTCATAATTGAACTCTAAATCTTAAATCAGTAGCCATTCAAAATTCATGGATTAGCTAAATGTGGATATGTGTGTTTTGTCTATTTGTATTTCTTACCCTCTCCAAAGCAAAAGATGTAAAGATTTATTCTGAGTCATTGTTTCTCAGTGAACTCACCTCTTAGTACTTGGCCAATAGTATCAACTGTTTGAAGGAGTAAACGGGAAAATCAGTGAATATTTGCCATACGATTTTGATCAGGTCAAATATAGCAACATTGCAGACTGCAGATCTATGCACACTTTAGGGCTCTTTGTACCTGGATGGCCACTTGACTGCCTTTCTCCCTGAAGACATGGCCATAATCACAGAGAGAAACAGCAGCTCCAGACTGCAGACCCTGTGCCTGTTTGCAGACATATGCTACAAGGATTTACCTTCTGGGTCTTCAAAGCCCTACCTCTCTCTACTAACTTGGAACTTTAAAAATCTCTGTCGAGACAACATAATCTCAGAGATTTTGTTCCTGGTTCACTTTGGACCATGCTTAGTGTTGTGGCTTATATCTAGACGTTCCTCTAAGGTCTCGTGTGCTCATAGGCGGGGTTTTGGGGAACAACTGGATCATAAGTGTGATACTGGATCATGGGTGAATGATACTGGATTGGTCCACTGATTGGTTTACCATAGCTTCTGGCTTTGGAGGATGGACTTACTGAAGAGAGAAGACCCATTCTGGGTGTGACTTGCACCCACCAATAGGCTTGTAGCCTGGATGGAGTAAAAAAGGAAAGGAAGAAAGAAGGTTCGCTGCTCCCGCCTGCCAGACCACAAACCTGTGATCACAAATGTTTTAGAGATGAGTGCCCAAACTACAACCCCCTTATTTATCACAAAGTATCAGCACTGCAATACTAAGGTTTCAGTTTAGGAAAAACAACTAATCTACTGACATCTTTTACCTTAAGAGAAAAACAAATAATACACGTGCCGTAGGTTCACCACCAATGCCACGGACCTTCGCCTCTGCCATGCCACCCTGCCTTGGCACCAGCTGACTGTTGACTGAAACCTCTGCAAACTATGAGCTAAAATAAACCTTTCCTTCTTTAACTTGTAGTTGTCAAGTGTGACATCTCAGTGATGAGAAAGTAACTAAGACACTCAGCGGTAGGTCAGGGTGTGTACTTTCTAAGAATGACCCACAAAGATAGGTTTCTGGTTATCTTGGTTGCTATTAAGGCTATTATCTGTAATGTTTCTCAAAATACTCTTTGCATCTGAATCGTTGTGACAAATTTAACTTTTAGGGAGAGTTCTAGGAAAGTGCTTCCCTTCTGATGAATGAGAATTCTTCCTTCTATCACACGATGGAAGCCATATAATGTGTCTTCCTTTTTGTCTTTGCTTCTAGGAAGCATTTCTCTGCTTTAGCCAAGGCTTAATCACAGACCCATAAAGAAACACAGAAAACACATCTCCTTGTGTCTACCCGGCGCATAGTTGATTGACTATCTTAGCAATTATTCAGTTAAACCTATCCATTTAAAATCTAGATAATTAAATTTGAAATGAAAACTTTTTATTTGTAATTAGTCAAAAATATCCAACACACTGGTGAGTATAGACTACCTAATAAAACATTAGTTGGTACAACAAAGAGCTATTAATTTTTATGTGAGCATGAGCTCCAATTTTGTAATGCAATTAACGATAACAAGCTTTAGGTCTGAAAAATAAAATCTTAGTTTGTGTCTAATTTGAAGACAAATTTATATTTGACTTTCGATTTTACATTAACTCTTTTTACATGAATTAACCCCTCTTAATACTTATAGTTATTAGTGAATTCTTTACATGGATTAGTCTCCTTTTAATATTATCTTTAATGTTGGCAAACTTAATGTTTTATCATAACCAATCAACATGCTTTAGTCCTCAGTTGCAAAAATTGTCACTTTCCCTGGAAAATGGAACGTTACCCTTTTTCAATGTTACACCCACATCAATATTTCCTTTCTGCCTCTACATTTGATGCCATGTGCCAAACCTGTACACAGGATGAGTACACATCTGAGTAGGAAACAGGGGTGCCCACCCCACCCCAATGATAAATTTCAGCTGGAAGAGGAATCCTTAAGCACCTAGAGCATCAGGCAGTGACCATGGATGCTTTGCGAAGAACAGGATTCTTCAGATTAGTACTAGGTCCCTGAAGTTCCGGGACTTTGAAGGAAGCTTTGTCTTATACACTTTTCTCATTGCTTTCATTTTCTGTTTTGCAGTCTTTTTCTCCTGTACCGTTTCACTGGAAGCTGATCTAATAAACTTCATTTCTTAAAGCCCCCTCACCAAATAGTTTCCTATTGGGTTTGGCCAGTGAGAGGTGGTGGTTTAAGATTGAGGGTTGCTGTAACAACATACCTGAGGCTGCTTACTTTATAAAGTAAAGGGATTTGCTTGCTTCACAACTCTGGTGGTGGACGGTCCAAAAAGCATGAGGCCAGTATCCTGTTGAGGACTCCCCAGCTGCATCACCACCTGGCAGAGAAGTGGAGTGGTCCACATGCAGAAAGGAACAAGTGTGGAAGGGTCAGAGAACTAACCCAGCCGCAGGAGACCTGGCCGTTGCTTTGTGACAGTGTTAATCTGCTCCAGTGGGTAAACCTCCATGACCCTATTCTCTCCCACTAGGCCCCACCTCTTAAAGATTCCCTCATCTCTCAATGTCACCGCCTGGGGCTAAGATTCCAGCACATGACCCTGCAGGGGAATAAACCACTGACAAGTTGTGGGTGACTCACATCTTGTTAGCCATGGCAGTGGGTGAGGAGAAGGGAGAAGTTGGAATAGTACGCCTCACTGTTTTGGCTGCATCTCCTCTGTCTTGTACTGGCAGCCTCGGGTCCTTAGCTCTGCTCCTGGCAGAGTTCCCTCTTTGCTAGAAGTCTTCCCACACCACAACCTCCCTGCTTCCCTCCAGCGTTTAGGGGACACATCTCCCCACGGCTGCTAATATCTGAGTCTCCCTCACTGTTTTCGTTGCCCTTTTACCTCTTGCAACACATTTGGGGCTAGAGTTTTATTCCGTCTTTTGAACTCTTTGTTGTTGAGAACACTCCAGCTGAATTCCTTGGCCTGGCTTCTGTTTTCTGGCTCAGGCTCTGATTTATGGGATTCCCACACACAGACTGAGCTGGGTTCATAGCAGAACTCAGCCAAATGTGATGGCTTGACAGAGTGAAAGGGGTCTCTTTCTGTGACATCTCAAGGAGATTCTAAGAAAGCACGGAACCTCTGAAAAGAAAGAATGCACCGTAGGTCAGGGCCACAGAGGAACGGTGTTAGTTAGCGTTCCCTAAAAAAAGCTATATTCAAGACGCAAGTGTGAAGAAAAGAAGGAAAGGAAAAGAGGAATGAGACAGGGCAAAAGGAATTAAATAAAAGGTGGAGCTTTACTGGGTGACGACATCTTCACAGAAGATGAACAGCTGTTTTCCAGAGAGGAACCAGGCAGCCTCTGGAGGAATCTCAGAGGGTAGGAGGGGAATAAAGGAGAATAGGGAAGTCACCTCCTTTCCTTCCCCATCTTCTGCTTCTGTGCTAGAGTTTAAATATGGTTTATCCATGCTCAAAAAACTAGTCTTCTATATAGCAGGATTGAGAGATGATGGGATCTTTGAGAGGTATTAGATTGTTAAAAGAGACTAGTGAAGCCAAGTGTGTGATGAAACACACCTGTACTCCCAGCACTCTGGGAGCCTGAGGCATGAGGATTGTGAGTTTGAGCCCAGCCTGGGCAACCTAGCAGCTTAATGAGACCCTATCTCAAACTTAAAAATACGAAACGATTGAGGATATAGCTCAGTCAGAAGACCCTGGGTTCAATATCAAGTATTGAAAAAAAAAGTAATAGTACCTTTCTCAAATGAGTGAGTTCCCACTCTCATGGGAGTAATTACCATGAGAGCATGTTGTCATAAAACAAGTCCAAGGCCATCCTTGTGTTTCACCTCTTTTCACCTGCCTGCTTGCTCTCCACTTTCCACCATCAGCTGAAGTAGCACAAGGCTCTCACCAAAAGTTGAGCGTTGTATTCTTGGACTTCCAAGCCTAGAGAACTGGCACAGTTCCCTCTTTAAGCTGAAAATCTCTTCTTTGTACATTACCCAGTTTCATATTCTGTTATAGCAACAGAAAAGGGACTGAGACACTCACATTATTCAAACTTTGCTAGGCACCAAGTTGTCATGCATCAGGAGAGAGGGAGACGGCAGGAGTGCCTGGAGCTCAGCTCTCTATCTAGTGAGTGGCCGAGGGTCGTGCCTGAGTTGCAATGAGCAGATGCCACATGAAAGGGTGTAAAATAACATGCTGTTCCATTAAAGCCTTCCTGAGTCTGGAGGTGACAGGCCACCCTTGGCTTTGCTCCTAACAGTGCAGCAGCACTGAGATAGCACTAGCAGCCATAGATGCTGTATTGATTGCTTTTATCTCATTGCTGAGCCAAAATACCTGACTCCAAAAGTGAAGAAATAAAGGTTTATTTAGCTCACAGCTTGTGGAGGTTTCAGCCTATCATCAACTGGCTCCAAGGCAAAGTGGCACATGGCAGAGGGCAACAGGTCATGGCTGCAGAAAACAGCACAAGCAATAAGAGCAAAAGGGGAGGAGCATGGGGAGAAGACTCTTTCTGTGCCTTATATTGTATGCAGGCCACACCCACTTGAGTGTAGCACTCACACCCACAATCCCACACTGGATCATGCGTCATTCACAAACTCTTGAGGCCCACTTCCATGACTGCATGAGGCTTTGGGGGGACACCCAGACTCAAACCATAACAGATGCCATGCTGAGGTTTCTGCAACCACTGCCGACATCAGTGTGGAGATTAGCTTGCTGTATTTTAGCTGTATCTCTCTTGCTCAGGTCTAAAATACAAAAGAGCTAAGGAGAAAGATGTAGTCAGTGAAGAGCTGCCAAGTTCACTGGAATATTAATATTAAATAACAACCGCAGCCTGATGTGGTGACACATACCTGTAATTCCAGCACTCAGGAGAATGAGGCAGGAGGGTCACTGTGAATTTGAGACCATCCTGAGCTACATAAGTGAGTTTCAAGGCCAGACTGCACTACATAGTAAGA
Organism: Dolichotis patagonum; assembly: GCA_004027295.1. Taxonomy (NCBI): domain Eukaryota; kingdom Metazoa; phylum Chordata; class Mammalia; order Rodentia; family Caviidae; genus Dolichotis; species Dolichotis patagonum. The sequence continues at coordinate 29,809 of PVJX010019888.1, forward strand.
CTCTGTCTCAATAAATAAATAAATAAATAAGCAGGCAACAGGTGTATACATCAGTGAAACTATGAGCCTTCTTTTATCCTAAATTGGGAAAGTCAGAAATGTAATTCTGACCTCCAGATATATGAATGACTATAAACTAAAAGAAAGCAACAGAGCCACATTGAAGAGAGAAAATGATAATGCAGTACTTCCCATTAGCAGGAATAGTAGTTGACAGCTGTTGTCTTATTCTTGTCTGATCATTCATTAGGCAGTGAACTCTATGCTTTCAGGGTCTACATCTGTGAATTCAATCTATCATGAACCAAACATGTTTGAAAAAACACTGTTTGTACTTAATATGTACTTTCTCCCTTATTATTATTCCCTAAACAATACCATGCAACAAATATTTACATAGCTTAGCTACTTTTCTCATGGCTGAGACACAATACTTGACACCCATAAAATTAAAAAGAAAAATTTATTTCAGCCCCCAGTTTGTGGTGGTTTCTGTCCATGATCATATGACTCTAAGGCAGGGTGGTATGGCAGAGGGGCATCACAGAGGAGAAACAATTCATGGCACAGCAGGCAGAAGGCAGCAAGCAGCAAACAGCAAAGCAGTCCTCCCTTTCTCTTACCTATCCAGATCCCAAGCATTTTGGGTGGTGCCCCTCACACTCAAACTGGCCCTGCCTATTACCACAGCCAGAACAATGCTAACCCAATCAGTAGACCAATTTAGTACCACACAGCCTTAATCCCACCAGCACATACCTTAGATCCAATCAGCTCCCCAAAAACCCCACCTATGAGTGCTTGAGGCTTTGGGAGGACATCTAGACATAAGTCATAACATACTTACATTGTTTTAGTTCTTATAAGTAATCCAGAGATGATTTAAGATATGCAGAAGGATTGTGTAGGTTATATGCAAATGCTACATCATTTCTTACAAAGGACTTGAGCATTTACAGATTCTACCATTCCCTGTGGGTCCTGCAACCAATCCTCCAGAGATACCAAGGGACAATTACACAAATATTTATTAAGCAACTGTCAGTTGCTTCCCCGAGCCCTGGGGATTAACTTTCATTGTGCTTCAATTCACAGAGGAGGAATAGACACTAACTGGCAAACTCATAAATGAAAGGATTAACTTTGAGAGGTGAGCAGTGTGATGCAGGAAATACAGTAAAACCAAGTGGCAAGATGGCAGGGGACAGAGGGAGGCTCCTGGGTGGGGTTCAGGGGAGACTTCTACATAGAGGCAACCTTTTTATTTATTTATTTTTTTGCGACCTGAATGGCCACACTTGAGCCTGGAGCAGCTGTGATGGATGGAAGTTCTGGGCAGAGAGAGCAGTGGGCTTGTTCACCCTCAGTGCAGTTGACAACAGAGATGATGGCATGACTTGTTCCTTCGGGCAACCGTCCGTGCACTGCAGGATGCTGGGAAGCAACCTGGGTGCTACCCTCTGGATCCCAGCAGCAGACCCCCACCCCCACCCCAGCTGCGACTTTCCAGCCTCTCCTGCTCCCACCACAAGTCTCCTGGGGGCGGGACAGGGGATTGCCCATTTGAGAATCACTGTACCGGAGTGAAAGCCCACAGTCAACGCCAAGCCTGATGTGTTCAGGGAGCCAAACTGAGGTCAGAAAGTGTTCGTTAGTGCTTGCTTCCTCCACGTACTGAAAATTGTCTTCCAGGGTAATCACATACCAATCCATAGCAATCAGTATTTTATTTATCTCAAGTAATAAAATAAATTGCAATTTAAAAAGAAATGTTGATTTTATATTTGGAGCACAATTAAAACCTTCAAGTGTGTCAAGTGTAGGGCACATGCCCATGGTCTCAGCTCCTCAGGAGGTGGAGGCAAGAGGATTCCTTGAGTCCAGGAGTTCAAGACCAGTGTGGGCAACATAGCAAGACTATCTCAAAAAACAAAAACAAAACAAAACAAAAAAATCCTTCAAGTAGCCACCTGTGAAACAGAATTGAAGTTAGTCAACTTCTTCTCTCCATTTTTAAATTGTGCACCTGGGTTGGTAAACAGTGTGCTCAAAGCCACCTGAGTGACCCCAAACTCTTCAGTGATTACTCTTAAAACCACTCTGTACATCCACGGCTGCCCTGGCTGCTGTAGCAGGGAAGGCAGGATCTCCAGATTAACTTTCACACGGACACAGTGCTTATTTTAAAAATAATAATAATAAAAATGTACTACTTTAAGGATTACCTGTGTATTTTTAAAATTCTACATACATTGTAGAGTCATTGCAATTGTTCAGAGTTCAAACCAAAGGATTCTTCTTTTGTCCCTGGGATTGTTTAATATCTCTGCCTTAGAGTGATAACAGACTGGCCAAGGTCGTTTTATCATGTGTCATTATTCTTTAATTTTCTATGGCCAACACATCCCCATTGTGCCTGCCTGGGCCTGACCACTCCCATTAACTCTGCCCCTGACAGGTCAAGGCCAGGCTGAGGATGAGGTCAGAGGGGTGGGCAGGGGCCAGGGCAGGTGAGATTCTGAAAGCTATGCTGAAAACTTGAACCTTTATTTTCTTTTAATTTTAAGTGCAACGGAAAGTCAGTGGAAGGCAGGAACCAGGGGAGTAACATAATCTGAACTGTGTTTTCTAATAAAAATTATTCTGGCAGGAATGCGAGCAGGGAGATGAGAAAGACACTGATGAAGGAGCCCAGGTGAGCAGTGTGGTGACTGCGACCAAGGCAGGGGACTGAAGGGGAGCTCAGGGTGGAGGGAAGGACAAGAGCTTTCCATCCAGGAGCCGCTGGCACAGAAGTTGCAGGTGGTATGAAGGAAGACTACAGTGTCCACTGGGACTTTTTAAGTTATTACAGTAAAATATGCATTGGTGTTAATCCTCTTCAAAATACTCCTTCTCACTTTGAACACACTTTGCCACTTTCTGAAGCAGTTCTGCCAGTCCTCTTTAATGGGTGTCTTCAGTCACGCAGTGCTACCGCCTCCATGTCCGGAATTCAAAACATTGACCTTTCACAATCATTTTGACTTTGGAAAAGAGCCAGAGGCACATGGTGTCCAGTCTGGTGAATGGGTGGGTGAAGACACAGCGACATGTTTTTATGAGCCTGCCTTTCTTTGGAATGACAGTAGCAGCATTACCCAGGGGAAGACTAGAAGTAAAGGAAGTGGCGTCCCCACCTTAGCTAGGACTCGTAGATCGTGAGGAGCCAGCAAAGGAGCAGGCGGGTCAATCCGATGGGAGAAAGAGAGCAAGGAAGGCAGGCTGGAGACGTGTCCGTGCACTCTGCTGGTCAGCAGAGGTCACGGATGGCCATGGAGAGGCACCATTTGTGGACTGAGGGGATAGGCCACCCGGCAGTTGATAAATTACATGTTTTAAAACTAGAAATTTCTTTTGAGATATTTTGTTGTGAAGGGGAATAATTAAACAGGACAGAACCTGGAGGAAGGCGCTTTCTATGTGTTTCCCTTTCTTCTTGTAATGCCATGGACATTGTTCTAGAAGCCTCTCCCATGCACAGGGGATGTGGTTCCAGGATTCAACATCTAACGCTACCCAGCTTGACCAACTGGAGCAGCGCAAGTCACGGGATGGTTATGAGATGGGCACAGGCCTTGAGCTGGTACAGTCCAGGGAACCCTGTCTTTTCACCTGAATTTGAACGTGGGAAGATGATTTTTTGGAGCTGCAAGTAGACTCTACAGGAGTCCTTAAACTAAACAAGTGAAGTATTCTGGGAAGCAGAACTGAAAGACAGAATCATTTGAACTCCTAAATCCATCTATGCGCGGATTCACCTACTGTTTGGGTCAGTACATTTTCTTTACTTATGTCAATTTGAACTGGGTTTTCTGCTTCCTTGCAAGAGAAAACAGGACACAGGGTCCACCTAAGGCAAAGTGCCCTAGTCGTGTGTGGACACTCACACACAATTCCTTTGAGAAAGACGGAACAGTTATTATTTGCTTTGGCTTCCTAGGGCTGCCATGACAAAGGGCCACACCTGAGGTGGCTTAAAAAAATGATTTACTCCCTCCCAGTTCTGGAGGCCGGGAGGATGAGGTCAACATGTCAGCACAGCCCTCCTCCCACTGCAGACTCCAGGGGAAATCTGTTCCAGGTCTGAGTCCTAGCTTCTAGTGACTCTAGCAATCCTTGACCTTCCTTGCCTTGAAGAGGTAGCACTACAATCTGTCCCCACTCAACGACGTCCTCCTTGGGTGTCTTCGTTCTCTTCTCTTCTTATAAGGATCCAGTCAGATGACTCATGGGCCCAACTCAGTGATTTCCTCTTGACTTCTTTCATCTACAGTAAAAA